>JARHVA010003070.1:167500-247500 GCA_037957365.1 Torreya grandis | reverse complement strand
GGTTCCCTTTTTTCTTCTCCAACTAATAGCACTACTCGAAGGCCTGACAAAAGTAAAACACCTTTGATAAGTATAGGATGCCATGTGTTGAATAGGCACTTCTCTTAGGGAAGTTAGATAATTCCTCATAAAAATGAGCATGGGGGTACTATGTGTCAAAACCATGTCTACCTTGACAACTCCTCAGTGGGCCCTACCCATTACCTCATCAGTTGATGGCACTACTTCAAGGACTAACCCAAAAGGAACTAGCTTTGAGGAGTATTGGGCTACCATGTATCAAGTTGATGCTCCATCAAAGGGAATATGAAACATATTTGAGCTAAATGAGTGCTTGGATACCATGTGGAAGAAGCATAAGGATGTTGACACTTAGGAAAAATTACAAAAAAATGACTTTAGGAAAGAAGATAAAAGAACTGTTGGATGTGCTAAGTGAATCTAATACTAAACATGAACTACTCCAAAATAATAGAAGGTAGATTCCAATCCATAGTTCATAGAGACTCACCTAGGTGTCTGCCTATGGATGAGAGAACCCAAAACAATGGTATGTGGACTAGTTGAGGTAAAATTTTCAAAACAAGAGGAAGGTCTATTAACTTACAACTTTTAAAGAGCCACCTACAAGGGCACCCACTCTTCCTCCTTAGGTTGGGCCTTCTTCTTGAGATCCTTAGAGGCTCTATCTAGGTTGATAATCTCCTTGAAGGAGATGTTCCCCATACCTTGTACTACCACCAATGTCTAAAATTCTAGCTGGGTGAGTGGTTGTAATATCTTCTCCACCTCAAAGACATCATGTGACTGATTAAGAGATGTAAACATGGTCTAGTCATTCTATTTCTACTCTAGTAGCATTTTTTTGGGTCTTTTATAAGGATGATATTATCTACCAAGAATGGGGAGGGGAGTCCCAATTGGACCAATTATTAAATATGCCCCCACCTGTCTAGGACTACCTTTTCTAAGGCATTCAAGAATACATTGTATTTGGTCTCTACCTTGATGTAGACTAAGAATTCATTGACCTTTGTCACTACTTAACTTTAGTGAGCTACCCCTGCTACTTGTAATTTCTCTTATAAAGTGATGTAAAGATTTTGGATGAGGAGTTGTGAATCTAAGACCTTAGGGAACATGAAGGAAATGACTTGGTTGATAGACATTCTCACCTAGGAGCTTAGATTCTACAAATCTATGATGAAGATCAGGGTCAGTTTCAAGTTTACATCCATGCCCTTGATCCTTTCCTAGTAAGATTTGTATATATGCTTGATCATGAGGAGGATTTTTGTGGTCTATAGAGTAACCTCCAGGATTTTTGAATCTGATTTTTCATTCTAAGTTGGGGGATGAAAAGGGAAAAGAAGGAAATGTAAATAAAACTAAAAGAACACTAACTAAAGTGATGCACCAAGAGATTCAAAGCATTAACCTATAATTGCATGTAGGGGAAGGAATTTGGTGTATGACAATAGCATTAGGTGTTTCTAGATCCCCTCTATATGATCTTGATATCATCAACCTTGAATGTTCATGAAATCCTTATGTATCACCACCATTTAAAAGAAAATATTCATAACCATTGTCCTTAGCAAACCCTTACATTGATTGTGCTTGTATCTTAATATTTTATGGATATAGGGATTCATTGTGCTACTTGATGACTATATCATGGAATTTAGATCTCTTTTAAAAAGGTCTTGATGACTTAAAACCCTTATACTCTACTTGATATCCTTAAGAATAAACCACTATCCTTTCTTGACAAACCTTGCCTTAGTGACTGACTGCACTTACTACTACATGTAGTTTATCTTATTTACCGTGATTATGAGAGTGTAAAGACTATGATAGGCTTGAGGATCTAGAAAGATTTTAAAAATATACAAAACATATAAACCTCCCAAATTTTCAATTATTATCAAGAACAAACATTAAAACTTCCTTAAAAAAAGTTTTATATCTTCAAGGCCTTTAGATTTAGCCCACTTTATTGATTGTGGATTTTCATTGGTAGTTGTAGGTATTCATTTTGATGTCTATAAGTTGCCCTTACTATCCTATTGATCCATCCTTGAAACTTGAATGATTTTTCCTTGCTTACCTAATGAGATTGCTATCGTAAAGCTATTGATTATCTCCTAATGATCACATTAACCTCTTTGAGCCTTAAAAATTTCTTCTTACTATAGGTGGTCCACCTTGAAAATGCATAGGCCTATAGGTGCATTTATGGATGTAGGTATACCTTATGCTCATCACACCATCTTAAAGGCTTTGATCACTGCATTCATCTAACCACATACTCAACTAAACCAATATGCACCTTCAAGATAGTTGACTGTCACAACCACTTAAAAACTCCTTCTTGAAGGCTTATATCCTTTTATTTTCTTCAAGATATAGTCTATTTTCTTAGTGGCTCTTCTTAGGGGATAACTGTAGGATTTATTTTTTGCTCTTAAAGTCAATTAAAACCTAAATGTGTCCTTGGGTTAGCCATATTTGGAGATTCACACTTCTCACTATTTTTTCTTATACAATGTCTATATTCCAACATAGTTTATTTATGCCTTGAAGAGTTCAATCAAAACCTCATTTTAGGTTTTGGCCTGACAGTAGGCTTTTAGGTGCTTGGAAAGGCACTTGATTCCTTGCATGTTAACTTTATTTATGATTGGATTCAATCATGAGTTAGGATTTTTTAACCTTTATGATTTCCACTATAAACCATTCATTGTAAACCTAATTTCAACCTTTGGAGGATGACTGTGTCCTTCATTAGCTATAGGTGGCCTTAATGATGTCACCTTGTATGTATTATAACTATTATTACCCTTAAGGAAATTCCAATACCTAATCTTAATCCTTGACAAACTCCCTTAATATGTTTGATGAGGTTATGATATAAAGACCATATGGAGAGGTCTTCAGTGTCATTCTTTGATTGATGTATTTCATACACATGTACTTGACTGTATTACCTTTTGTTGTAGGTCTATATCCATGAAATGGTGATAACTTTTAGATCAGAACACTTACTCTCACCTCCATGATGGGTTTTTTGTATCCTTGGAGTGTCTCTCAACTCATCAAGACCACCTAAAATGGGTGAATGCTCTTATATTTAAATACTATGGTGTGAAGCTATTTGGAAACTCAAAATCCTATAGAAATCATTGAAGAAAAGCAATCAATAATTTCATCACTTTGAGGCCTTTAAACATCATTGTCTTATAGTAATATACCCACTCCCTTTTGCAAGGTTTTACCCCTAGGATATAGATACAAGTTGGAAACATTTACGTGTAACTAAAATCATTACTACATCATTACATAATAACATAAAAAGTGCCTAGGGATCTATTTTGGAGCTTTTAGGGAACCTATCCCTAAAACATAGTTCCTTTACTTTAGGTGACTTATCACGTTTTCTTGATAGTCTAATGTCTCAAACATGATCTCCAAAGTAACTTCAACACCCAAAAACCTCAAGTAGGTTATCAAAACATGTTCACACACCTTTGAAAGACATTTTCAAATCTCTAAAGGGCCACCTATAGGTGTAATTCTATATGCAGGTAGTGACTATGGAGATGAGATATATACATGTAAGAAGCCTTGTGGTTAGTCTTAGACTCTCTCAAGATGTTAAATGAATCCCCATAAACTCTAAGGACTTGAAACGAGTTTCAAAATCTCCATTCCAATGTGTTATTCTCTTGAGAGTGTGCATTCATGGTATATGACTGTACTTTAGGTGTTGAAACCCTTCTCAATATGATTTTGATGATTTCCTATCAGTTTGATCTAATTATAGCATTATCTTAAGCATGAAATACCATTGATCACTATATTTATTTCCAATAATGTATACATGATTGTGTTCAAGTACAACTATAGGTATACTTTTCCAAAGTAGGCCTGTAGGTACATGCTTTCATAGTGGGTTGTAGGTTACCTTTAAACATCAAATGCAGTCATGAATGAGTTTAAACCTTAAGAAGGTCACCAATTATGAACTAGATCATTTTCCTAAAGGTGAAAACCAATTCCTTTACTGGTTTGCTATATGGTTTAACTTATTACAAAGATATAATTAAGTAAAAACCCAAAAAGGGAGTACTTCCTTTCCTTCCTCCTCAAACCATGGCTGTAGATGGAGATTTTTCAAGCTATACTAGTCATAATTTAACCCATCAAGGCCTTGATGAAATAATAAGTATTGATGAGAAAATATAACTTGATTAAGTTAAATTTTAATAAGGAGGAGGATAATCATTACCCTTCTAACCTAGGTTTTGATTCAAAATTGCTAAAAAGGACCTTTTACAAGTATGATAAGGAAAACATATTTTATGCTATAATTACTTTCCTAGGAAGATTTAGCTGATGAAAAAAATTGTAATAGGTCCTATTTGTCCTTTAAATGACTCCCCTAATACCATTATTTCTCATTGAATTATGTAGTAAAGAAACAGGAGAAAACATGGACCCTATCTAGATGAGTAGGCCACCTAGATACCCCTAAACTATTAGTGATTGTTAATAAAGATGGGGAGATGAACTAGACCACCAATGCCACAAAGTGGAAGGTCGTTAGGTTACCCATCACTTCCCAAAATATTCTAGCCCAAATCTCTCTCTCCAGACCATATTGAGTAAAAATCTGAGACTATCCAAAATTACCTAAAATGGTTTTTATTTAACATGAAAAAACAAAAGCCTACCTATGAAATCTAACACTTTTGAATATTTTTTAAGCTATAAATTACCTTTCCTTCCTTTTGGAAACCTTATGAAATTATTAGACCTTCATTAATGGTAGAATACTTATTTCATGCCTAGTTTGTAGCTAATAGGTTTTTCTTACCTATGTTGGTTCCTATGCTATAATCTAGTTTTAGAGGCCTATGAGAGGATATTAGGGAAACCATGTATGCCTTAACATGATATATGATCCCTTGCATCAATCAAATCCTTCAAAACCCTATTTTACTAATGCTCTAAAAGGCTCTAAAATGCATCTTTTTACTCCCAAAGTATTCTCCTCCACTCTAATTGACTTAAAATGGCCTTGAACATGTATAAAAGGGTAAAAAATGCCATAAGGAGGGGGGAGGAAGTCAAAACCAATTTAAATTTCTCAAAAGTTACCTTTTCACTTGAAATTTCTATTTTGAGTACCCTTAAGTCATCTAATGCACTTTTGGGGATTTTTTGGGCATAATATCTTCTTTAGACCTCATTTTTGGCTCATTATAGTGAAAACGTCCTTCATGCCCCTGAATGCTCAAACACCCTAGAAACATCTTTAATCCTTCACTTGTAGTTCTAGACCTTAATTTAGGCCTTTCCCTTAAAATCTCCAAATTCACTTTAAAACTTGCTTAAAGTGTTTCAATAGATTTAAAAGGACATGTGGTATGGTCATGAGGTTTGTCTTCTTATTGCACCATTGGATCACCCACTTAATAAGAACTCTACTCAATTTCTCAAACCACACCAGGATCTCTACGGATATTACACTACATCATCAAGTCAGGAATCGAAAGAGACTATTCATGGGGTTAAAAAGATATTGAATGGTCCAAGAGAAAGGCCTGATCCATCTAGGAAAAAGTTTCATATGTAGGCCAATTTTGGCCAACATTTATGGTATCCTCTTGGGATTGCATGCCTACTATGAAATAGATTAGTTCCCTTGTCTGATCCATTAGGCATACAGGGTCACAAGACTTTCTTCCCAATTGATATGAAAATGATACAAGACTATCCATTTATAAAAACCTACTCTTGAATAAAAAAGGACAATAAGAAACAAAAACAATACTATGCCCAAGGCACTTAGGTAAGGGTAACACACAACTAAAAAGGATGTGCATGAAGCACATAGAGGAAAACATGGAAAACTATACAAAATGTATAATATATACAATGGTTGAAATTTTTTATAATATCAAGGCTTTAGATGAATCCATTGATTGAGATGGGTAATACATCTCCATTTAGTTGGGCAAGATGAAAAACATTATGTTTTTTACATCCATGGATCAAAAAGGGGCCACTTTACAAGCTGTCAAACTTAGTATGGTTGTCTGGCTTGGCCTTATCTGAATCTCACTTGAGGACTAGATCTACCTATTTAAAATACCTTGCTATGTCTCTCTTTTCAAAATCTTCATTGACTTGAGCTTGATGTGACTCTAGTGTCTTCATTGCAAGATCCCTTGTTTATTCAAGCTCCATGATCTATGCCATCCTCACACTCATTAGTTCACTCTCCATCAACTCAAGCTAATGGGATAACTCCAAGGAAGGTAACTCAAGAGAGATGGGAAAGTTGGCTTCCCTCCCATATACAAGGACAAATGGTGAGTTACCAATAGTAAACTTGGGGTTCACTCTATCATCTAATAAGGTTATCCTTAACTTTATGTGCCACACTCTCTAATTCTCATCCATAGTCCTCTTGATGATCCTTATCAAATTTTTATTTTTTGATTCATCAAGTACATTACTTTTGGGGTATTAATTGGAGGATGTAATAAGTTATATGCTCAGCTAAAGTGCCCATTCACTTATCCTCATGCCAACAAATGCTATGGCATTATCTAAAATTATTGTTACTGATACACCAAACCTCATTACTATGTTATCATCGAAGTCCAACACTACTGTTTCATTGGATTATTTTAGATAAATTACTTACACCCACCTAGTGAATTAATCAATAGTAGTGAGTACCCATTTGTGTCCTCTGCTAGAATATAGATTGATCATCCCTATAAAGTCCAAACCCCATTACATGAAGGTTTGCTCTACTTAAATTGGGTTGAGAGGAAGGGCTACCAATTTTTGATTACCTACAAAGAGAGCACACTTTTGACACTTTCTCACCTATGCATATGCATACTTGATGAGGCTAGGCTAATAATAACTATCTCTCATAACTTTTATTATTTTATTTCTTGGGGCAAAATGTCCTCCTATGGTCCATCATGGAACTGCTCTAAGAGCCTAGTCACTTGGTCATCATCTATGCACCTAAGAAGCACTTCATTGAGGTGTTTTTCTGAATAGAACCCTATCAACCAATATATAAGGTATGGAATTAAGTCTAAAATAACTTATCTTTTCTCTATCCATACCTTGAGGGTACTTACCTATTATCATAAACCTTGTCATATCTTGGAGCTAGCTAGTGTGAGATAGAGGTAAATGTTTTTGTGAGTTGTCTTATGTCACCAAGACAACCTCCTTATATTCATAAAGGTCATCCACCATGTGTTCACATAAGCCTTTACCTCTCACTATTTTATTGACCTTGATCTCTACATCATACCCCATGACCCTTGTAATCCAACTAGCCCTTTTCTCATTCAGGTATTTGTTAAGAAAGAAGTATCTCACTCCAGGATGAGACACCATAAGATATATTTTACTATTAGAGAGCATTGGTTTGAATTTTTTAAGGCTTCTTACCACTTCAAGGACTTTCTTCTCTACAAAAGTATACCTTACTTCATACCCTTCAAGCCCTTGACTAAAAAATTCAATTGGTTACTCAAGTCCTTCACCATTATTTTGCATCAACATAGCTAATATATTGTAAATGTTGGAAAAGGCATATAATATGAAATACTTTGAGAAATTAGGATTCATGAGTAAAGGTATTTGGCCAATGACTTGCTTGATAGACTCAAATCCTACTCTACCTTTTCTTTTCCAAGTGAACACTTGATTATTATTTAATATGGTAGTGATAGGCTTGATCAAGCTTACAAAACTAGGTATAAACCTTCTCACAAAGTTTATCTTTCTAAGGAAACTATGAAGTCCCTTCTTATGCTTGGGTAAGGGTAAGGCTAAGATTGCACTTATTCTTTCAAGGTCAATAGCTAGTCCCTAGTTTTAGATAATATGTCCCAAGAGTTTTCCCTCATGGATAACAAACACACACTTCTTAGGATTCAATGAGATCATGCATTCTCTACATCTTTCAAAGATCAATCTCAAATGGTCTAAGTGTTCACTAGCCTTCTTAGAGAAAATTGTTATGTCATCCAAGTAGACAAGCACCATCTAATTTATAAAACCTTGAAAAAGTGGCCCCAACATTTGAGAGGCTAAAAGGCATCTTATGATAAGCATATGTGCCCCACTTTGTGGTTAAGGCAGTCTTGTATTGGTCTTCCTCTCTTATTAGCACCTAGTTGTACCTTGAATACCCATCTAAAAGAGAAACATTATGAACCAGTAACCATTTGAATAAGTTTTTCAATGTATGGTAAGGAGAAATGGTCTTTCAAAGAGACCCTAATCAAATCTCTAAAGTCAACACACAATCAGATTTCACCATTCTTCTTTCTCATAGGCACTAAGTTAGCTACCCATGAGGAGTGCTTGATGAGAAAAATGATATTGGACTCAATCAACTTGGTCAATTATTTCCTCATCAGATCTTTAATATTTGGGTTGATAGGCCTTTACTTTTACCTAATAGGTTTGGTATTGTCCTTCAAATATATGGTGTGTTGGGATAGGTTGGGGTCAAATCCCCTTAGATCAATGTACTCCCAAGAAAAGATGTCTGAATATTCCTTAAAAATCTCAATGAAAACATGCCTTTATGCCTCATTTCTTATATTCCCAAGTTTGAGAAGCTTGTCTTTGAAGATAATAACTCTTTCATAGTTCTCTTCATCAGTGGATATCACTACCTTATCTTTCCTCATATGATATACCTCAAGGAAAATGCCTTCAAGGGTGACTAGCCCTTTGGGAAGTTTGTTAGACCTCAACTGAATAATTTGATCCTCATATTATTGTTGAAACTTACCTTGGATCATTAAAGAAAAATATGCCTCCTACTATAGGAAATAAGTAATCTACTTGTCATTATTGAAGACCTACCAATGATCCTCATTATCTAGTACTAATGGTCTCACTACCACTTTGACATTTGGTTATACTTTGAACTTATTTTACTCATTTGAGATATCAAATCAAGCCCCTACAACTACCAGCCTATCAACATGTTGATTTACTCTCTTGGCACTAATTAGATGTTGAAAGATTCAAAGTCTTCAAGTATGTCCCATACTCTGTGCTTGTAGGACCTCATCAAGGGGTCCTTTGTGGTGTTTTGGCCTCTGACCAAATGTATTATTATCTCACTATCCCCATACACTTGTAACTAATTGATTCCCCTCTTACTATCCCATTGAAGGCCATGGATAAGGCCCTCATACTTAGTTACATTACAAGAGAAACTAAATTGTAACCTATAAGATGAAAAGTACTTGTCATTCAAGGGAGATATCAACATCACACCTGCACCTACTCTATGTTTTATCCTTGAGCCATTAAAGAACATTTTCCATAAACCACTAGTATCTTCATATGTCCTAATGAGGGATGGAATGAACTTATCTTATTCATGTAGGAAATAGAATCCCATGTCTCTTTCTTCAACACCTTCCAAAGGGTCAAGTAGCTGATTTTCACTTCATAACTCATCCAAGAACATATTAGGTATCCCCTTAAGATGAGTGTCTAGTTCTTGACCAACAAGGTGATCCTCTTCATTTAGAATGGTATAATTAATGTTTGGGCTACTTGTACTATAAGGCTCAATGTTAAATTGGGTAATATGATTAACTTTGATAGACACATTGGTCCCATACCTTATCCTAAAAGCCATATAGGACCAATTTGTAACTAGGTAACCCTCAATTTCAGTTATGAACTCTCTAGATAAGCATAGAGAGAAGTGAGGAGGCACCTATACAACCACTACATCTTGAACCATTGAAACACTAGGGCAAGCATGTAGGGTCAAGTTTAGACCTCTAGGTTTGGTAAAAGATCCATCAATCTACAAAACTCCCTTAGATTGGGGTTCATACTTCAAACCAAGTTGATCAACTATTGACTTTCACATCACTGAAGTACTTGATCCACTATCTACCATGCAATTATATACCAAGGAGTCACCAATTATTACATAAATGTAGAAAAGAGGAGATTTGACCACCTTATTTTATTTTCCTTAATTAGGCCCTTTGTTTGCATTGGTGAGAGCTACATTTTCCTTACTTGGTGGCTTCTTAGAAATATTGATCTTTAACAAGCCTTCTTGAAGGATATCCACCTGACCAGGTATAGAAAACATGTCCCACATCATAACAATCATATTGGAATTCTTCATCTCCTCAACAATATTGATGGGAAAACCACCAACCTTTGCTTATGCTTTGGGAGCCACAACTATGTTTTGAACTTATGAGTTTTGGGGTACAAAGGCACTTCCTTGATTCTAATTCTTTTAAGCTATTGGAACTTTTGGAGTAGCATTAGGTTTATTTGGGTTTGATAGTAAAGGATTAAGAGTAGGAGACTATTTTACTACTTCTTGATTTCCATCCATGTTCCTTCTTTTGAACCTTGTATTGGCTGTCACTAGGAGATTTGCTTCGATAGAACTAGCCTATTGATTGAATGCATAACATTCTTATTGCTCATAACTAACCATTGTATCACCCAACTAGTTTGGTCCCTTATTATGCCCTTCACCTTTTTGAGGATCCTCTAGTTTTTTCATCATAGGTACTTATATTTTTTGAGATAGAAGAGCTTGATTGAATGCATATCTAGCACCCTGCTACCATTGATAATTAAAAATTTGATTGAACTCAGTGTTTGGGATAATGCATTGGTCAAATGACTAATTCTAAGGCATAATACCCTTACCTTGTTGAGTAATGTTATTATAAATAGGAACTAAAGTATTATAGGTACTTACAACATTAGGATTGTAATTTTTTTACCTATCATAGTTAGGCTACCCTTGTTCCTAGCCTTAGAAATTTCCTTGAAGGGTGGTCTATTTGATTTATAAGACTACTGACGCTAATATGCAACTTTATAAGGTCTATTAAACTAATCTTGATACCTATTCATATTCATAAATTCATTTCCCAGTGATTGAAACATGCTCTTAAGTTCTTGGAAGTTCTTGTGTTCTTGGCTGTCACTAGATTAACTAGTATAAACCTTTTCTTGCTTTGTTATAGGCATGTCAACAAGTGTTGGCATAGGTGGAATGGAAACAAGGGGAGGAATAGAAATAGGAGGTGGTTGAATCTTAGGAAACAACATTGGTGGCCTAGGTGTAATCTTTCCATCTTGTAATAGACATTTATTTGCTTTAATTAACACCTCATAAGTATCTGGTAGTGTGTTTCCTCCCATAGACTGAATCATTACTACAATATCACTATTGATAGCTTTTATATAGTAAAGGAAAGCATAGTTAAGAGTAGGCCTGATAGAGATTGGAATCCTATCCCATGTCTTTTGAAAATTGGTATTGAAATCCTACATAACGTCATGAGGATCCCTCCTGATTGTAGTTAAAAGTGACAAGTGGTCACTCTTGTCTTCAAACCTTTTTCACAAAGCATCACCTAGATAATCCCATGATGTGATGGAGTTAAAAGGTTTCTATACTAATACAGGGCCTTACCCTTGAAAGAGATGGCCAACAACTCGATAGACACATTTTCCCCATTAATGTCATGAATATTGAAAAAGTTGGTTATATCTTTGAGGTGCTTAGAAGAGGTTGTAGAATGGTCTCCTAAGAAGTAAGGAACATTTTTAAGAGATGGCACTGGGATAGGTGTTGACCAATTTTGACCCTATTGGTCAAATTAGGGACCCTATAGGTAAAATATTGACTTTATAAATGTTTTATGGGGTCTAATATTTTTTCATGGGGTGTATTATAATTCATTTGATGTCATTTAATGTCATCCTAGCCTTGGTCTTAGTCATATTAGTTTATTTATCATTTTAGGTCATTTTATTGGCTTTTAATGGTCATAAATGCAAGTGGCATGGTTACCAAGGTGTCTAGGTGTCCTATTTTCCTTTAAAGTGTCCAAGAGGTCAGATTCACTATTAGTAATGTTAGTTCAATCAAAATATTGTACGTTATCTAATTGAAATTCAACAAACTAACTGAAAAAGGGGATTTTGGCACTTGTACGACCCATGGGGGAAGGAGACACATGGAAGAAGGTAATGAAATGCATATTAATATTCCTCAAACTCATATTAATAATTAAAATTAGTTATAAATGCTAAAAAAATCCTAAAACCATTCTTCTCCTTTCTTGCCCTTCTAAACATGTAGAAGTGATCAATAGGTTCATGCTTGGGATGGTCAATAGAAGATGTTTCAGGTCAAAATCCTTTGGGAGGTGGTATTAAACTTAGATATATCCATTTCTATATCAATATTTCAAATATTGGTCAACTAGGATTTATGAATCATCCTTTACAAGCTAACTATGCTTTTTTTACTTGCCAATCTGTGCACCCTACAGGTTTTGCTCTATTTTGGACAAGTCCATACAAAATAGTTGCTGAGGTTGATTTTAGATGATTTTGGCTTTCTTATCTAATTATACATATATTTTTTTCACATTTCATGGTGTTTTGATCAAAAATTTATCTTATGTTGTAGGAAGGTGTCACCATGTGAGGTTTCAGTCAAAGATCCTTGTTTTCAAAATGTTTAGTTCTCAAAAGAGGTATCATAAGAATATGATGTGATGTTTACCATGTATTAGTACCATATTAATCATCTTTCCTTCATTTTTAGTCTTATAATACCATTAATTGATCAAGCCTCTAGTCTTGCCATGCTCACAGTCAACTCTTTGCCCATTTTTCACTTGCTACCATGTTGAATCATGTGTGTGGAACCTATCTAGTGTGCTCATGAAAGGGTAGTTAGGGTCTTAAAATTCTGAAAATTTATTATGATTAGTAATAATCAAGTGGGAATCTCCAAAGATTTTATAGAGGGTTGTTATAGTTAGATAAATCATTTTCACCTAGCCTACCATGAACAAACTCATCTAGAGGTACCTTCATAGAGAATTTCATGTGTAAAAAAAAGTGTTGATAGTTATTTAAAATAATTTGGAATGATTAAAATTCATTTATAAACTTTTGAGATACCTAAATATGATCACAAACATGTAAACTTTGTCTATTGCTTGTAATTCTCATCTACTACCTACATTGTGAAAATAACCACCTACAGGTGGTACCATAGAGAGATAAAATGACATAAGGGAGTATTGAATGAGTGTTTGAGTTGAATAATGTATTTAAATAATTATATGTTAATTTTTAGGTATTTTTATGAATCTATATTCCATTGGTGTTTTAGACAATGCATACTACTCAAATAAACCTTTATTGCCTACACAATGAAACAACCACCTATAGGTGGCTTAACAAGGACCTAAGGAGTCCTTTTGGGTAATAAAGAAAGTGATGGAAATTTTATTTTAGGTAATAATGTGTTTTAAACCATATTAGACCCATGAGAGTTGATAAGTTGGTATTCCAAATGTGGAGATCCTTTAAGAGGTCAAATGATTGAGTTCAGGGATCTAGTCCCTGAAACATGAAAATAGAGTACCAAACCTTTTTATAGATATCTTAAAATAGGGTTATCAAGTGGTTTTAAGCTTCTAAATGTATTTTCATATTATACCATACATAGGATAATAGATATGAAAATTTTGAGGGGAAGAGGATCAATAGAGAGTGGTTTTTAGTAAGCCCAAAGTTGTGCTTTGATGCACTAAAACCAAGCAATGAGATCTACAATTGGAGCTCCATAGAGAATTTAAAACTCAAAATTGTAATACAACCCATGTTTTATGATTAGTTAAGTATTATATGGTTTAGGAAATATTTCATGACCTATGGGTCATTTCAAGGTAAGATATGTTGTTTTTTGGTTCCCCAAACACACATACAAGCCCTTTTCATCACCAAATACTCACCTACAACCAGTCAAAGGTGAAAATTTGAAAATATGTTTATTTATTGAAAACCTAGAGAATAATAACCTTAGATCATGATGTGAAATTTTTGAACATGAACACCATTAATTAAATTCTAGTATGTTGGGTTTGGATCAGATATACACCTTTATTTGCCCCTCATTTGGAAACGTTCACCTACAGTTAGATGTAGGTGACTGTTACAGATAGTGGAATGAAGCATGACATCTAATGTTTGAATTACATGAAGAAAAGGTTAAAAATTAATCCAATAATTTGTAAATCACCATGTAAAATTAAAAAATGTTTTTAATCATGCTTTTAATGCCTAATTCAAACATATTCACCTACAACCAACCATAGATGACTATGATGTAAGAGTGAACTAAATCACATTGCCAAAGTGACGGCCTAGGCTACCCAAGGTGAAGTAATAGGTCCAAAAAAATATAAAATTACATAAATTATTAAGGGAAAATCATTCAATTTTTTCCTAGGTTCCAACATGCATGATGACCTATAGGATTCACTATTGAAGAAGGAGACACATTCAAGAAATGCATGTTGTTTGAGAATTAAAGGTGTGTGCAGGAGCATATGAAAGGATGGAATGATGAATGGAGATTTGGAAATATACATCAGGATAATTACTATATTTATATTCCATTTAAGATATAAATCAAGTATAAAAGGATCCCAAATCAAGCAACATCGTTCACACTAGAAATCCATATAGCCTATCTATTTTCTTAGGAACATGTTTTGGGTTTTCAATGTTTTGAGAGGTCAAATGATGTAATAAAGGGATAAAATTTGGTGTATAACATACTTAAAAATTTTATATTCCCATAAAATACTTGGTTATTTTGTTTAAATAGGGGATGTGCCTTCTATTTTGTCTCAGACAGAGGGCACTCCCCTTAGGCACAAAACCTATAATTTTGGATAAAATGGGTGAGAAAGGTAGACCAAAAGATATATTAACATATAAATAATGTTTGGAAGGTTTTAAAATATCCTTAACAATATGAGAGACAAATATTTTAAGGGAGAAACTAAACAAGGTGGCCTAGACCCTCAAGCTTATAGGCAGGCCTATTAGGCAAGGTTATAAGCCAAAGCCAAATGGAGGGTCTAATTTTTTTATAACCTCAAGTAAAAACTAAATTTTATTTAACAATTTTATTAGGGAGAAATTAGGTTTTTTTCTATCATATATCTTGTATTGGAATCCATGAGAAGCCATTTTGGGCTTTAAGACAAATTAGGTCTATTAGGCATGGTTAGACCTAGAGCACAAAGGAAGGGTCACTTTCACTTATATCCTTGGATATGAATTATAATCCATTTGGGAATTATTTTGGCATCATAATATAGTTTTTAAATATTTTTTTTGTATAAAAATCAAAACAAGTCCAATTTTGAGCCCAAAACTGACTTAGGTCTATAAGAAATAAAAGGAAAAGCTCAACAAGGTAACGTCAAATGCTCACATCTTCTTAGAGGATTTTCATGGAGACCAAAGGAGTTTGGGGAGGTTATTGGGGGTCCTCAAAATCAAATGTCATATCTTCATGAACAAACCTTAAGATCATAATGAACTTAAAACCCTCTTAAACCCTTGGTCTAGACTCAATGTGGAAAAGGAAGGAGATAATGCATCAAAATGGCATAGTTTGACTAGAAAAAGGATTTTATGTTGTAGATGACTTAGTTAGGATACTCCCCATTAGGATTATTTGTATGGAACTATATAGACAAGGTATAAAACATGGTAACTTTGACTATTTTGTGTGCTTTGTAGGTTATATAAGGATTTTAAATATAAAACCAACTTTGGGAGAATATTAGGACTTAATATAACCCATAATGTCCATTTAATTATTCATAACAACTCCTAAGTGTCTAAATAATAGCTCTCATCTCAGCCAGTCAAAACTAGCATAGTGACCAAGCTAGTGAGAAGTGTGAACACTCCAAGTGGATGTGATTTTAAGGTGATCCTAATGATTATAAGGCCATTTAAATTATTTAAAAACTTCATCCACCCAATCCCACATGTTTTTATGGGAATTTGAAGCCAATTTTGAAGCTAAGTGTGTAAGGTGCATGAAAGAAAAGTTATTTGGACTACAGATGGTGATAGCTCATTTTGGGAAGATTTCATATGACTAGGATTACAAATAATGCATGGAGAGGCATGTATAAAATCCTTCCCATTAATTAAAATCATCAAACCTATCCCTAATCAGTTTTGGGATGTTCAAATAGGTGTGGATGATGAAGGTAGTTTTCTAAGCCAACACAATGAGTTTCATGCCACTTTTCATAAGTTTCATGCCTTGTATGGACACTTGTCCCTTATAACCTTACATGGTTCATCCTAAATACTATTCTCATCCATAAGTAACTCCTTTTATCAACTTGAAAAGTGTCTTTATGACCCTTTTATTTGTTTATTCTCCCCTCTCTCTTAAGTTCTATAAGAACTAGCCATTTTGGCCTTTGTAACTCATGCTCCATTTGAGTATGGTAAAGCCCTAATAATTTACATACCATTTGATCAATAATACTACTAATTTTTACCTCTTCCATGACTATTCATATTTCATTTTACTTAGATGACTGATTTTACTTAGTGAATACTTATTGTTTCCTTAGCATTATTATTTCATTATCTCACTTATTTATAGTTGGAAAGATTCTTCTTGTAGGACATGCAAAGTATTATAAGAAGTGTCAAGGTTGAGTGAGTTATTCTATTCACTAGTGCCATTCAAGGCCTCTTTTTTAGTCCTCCTAGCTTAAACATTCATCCATAACCTCATAATGTAACATTGATGTGAGAAGATGCAGATTAGAGAAGTGTATGTTTGGTTAGCCTCTTGGTTTCAAGTGTAACATGTATTTGGTTAGAATTCATCAACTTATTTGGTGTATCACCTCCCTTAGGATAGCTTGCTTTCAATTTTCTCTCTCCCTCCCCCCCCCACCCCCGAAGTTTAGGTGTAGTAGTGATCCAAAGTAGTACATCAAGAGAGCTATCCCTATCTAGAGATTCACCTCTTTCATAGGCTACCCACAAGCCTAGAGGGTTTCAATCATGCCACTTTGATGAGGATAGCTGATACATCTCCTCAAAGGGTAAAAATCCAAGTGACAATAATTTTTGGCATGCTCAATGGGACTCTTAGTCTAAGAATTTGAAATATTTTTGGTGTTGCCTTTCAACAATCAACCTTTGGAGGCATATATCCAAGCATCAATGGTGACTCTGAAGATACATCAATTGGTCAAGTAGCCTAGGTTTATTTTTGAAGATTGTTGGTAATATGTTTCTTTGTGTTCTTACTTTCAATGAGGTTACATGGCTAACTTTGGTGTTGAATACTATTTTAGACAAGTTGGTGAGATATATCAAGCTTATGGTACTCCTTATCAGCCTTGGCATGATTCTTACCAATCTTTATATGACCATTGTCAACCCTATCATGATCCTTATCAATCTTACAATCAACCTTCTCCATATCTTACTCCTAGTCAACCTAGTCACTTCTCAAGTCAATCCATTTCCACTTTCAAGCTAACTCTCTTGGGATATGAGAAGTACATGTTGGATCTTGACACGCAAAAGGGATATGGTCTAGAGATTCCTAAAAATTTCATTCATAAGGTGAGTGATGCATTAGATATGGTCAAAAGAGAGATGGAACTTATTGAGAGAGCCAATTCATAAAGGCTCATAAGTGATATACTAGATGTGAGTGTCCTAGTTTCATCCTTAGAAGATAGAATAAAAATTCATGAGAAGTAGCCTCACCAAACCTATCAACCTTAATACACACTTCCCCAATATTTTTATCATTCCTACATGATCCTCACTCATGAACCCAATCAAGCTTATCAAAGTCATCCTTGTCCTAATCAGTTGAAAGAGAGAGTTGAAAAGAGAAACCTTATTTTTAAATATAATATTGATAGGAAAATTGAGTTGGATAATATGAAAATGCATCAATCTATGTCATCAGTAAAATAAGTGGAATCTAAGCCCTCATTTCCCTCTCAAATTACATCCCCACCTCAAAAAGTGACCTCTAGATATGAGATTCCAAGTTGGAGACAAGGTGGAGAATCCAAGCCTAAGAAGATCCTAATTTTATTAAATGTTTCATCCACTCCTCAAAGTACATCAATACCTCAAGAAGAGACTCATAATCCTAAAAACATAATATATAATAAGATAGTGGATTCATGGGGAAAGAAAGAGGAGAAAATCCTAGATAAAGAGTGTGAAGTTGAATAAAAACTTGATCCTATGGAAGCTCCTCCCACCCTTCCTCAAGAGACTTTTTGTCTTCCATGTAATCCCTCTTTTACTCCTTATCCTCATGAATATTCCTATGAAATTAAATAAAGAATTTTCCAAGAGAACCTAGCCAATAAAATTGAAGAGTTAGAGTCAAAGATGTAATTGCTGAGTTAAGGTGTGATGGAAGGTTTAAACCCAAAAGAAGATCCTATACCTAAACTATAACCTCCCTCAAGAAAGTGTTCAAGTAAAATTATATGTGAATGAAGTGATTGTAAAATGTAAGGAAGAAAACCAAGCCATTTTATCCCAAGGTTTGCCTCTCCTTCCTCAAGAGCTCCCAAAAGAATCCCCTATACTTCACTCTCAATCTGATTTTGAGTTCTATATGCCACCTCCACCAAATAATTCATCTTGTCCTCACCCTATAACCCTTTTCATTGATGTACCTATGGTATGGGAACCTAAAGAGGGGTATTTGGTTGATAATAATGCAAAAATCTTTCTTGAAGAAAATATACCTCCTTGGCAGCCTCATTGGGCTAGGTCACATGATTTCAAGATGCCTAGTCTTGACATCACCAAAAAAGAGAAGGAGATGGAAGATATTTTATTGCTTGAATAAGACTCTACATCTGATCAAAAAAATATGGATAATCATTTCAATCATGAATATGAATGTGATATTAAGGATGGAGAACAATTTCAAGTCATCCCTAAAGAGGTTATAGTCCTAGAAAACTCTCTTGAGACCAAGGTGGAAGTTGTTTTTCTTGAAGATGACCCAATTTCTTATCCTAATTTTGAAACACCCTTAGATGCATAGGAGTTTTAATAACACCAGATTGATGACTTCATACATCAAGAAGGAAGATTGAAGAGGTAGTGGTTCTAGATTGTAAAGAAGACAAAGATGATTGTCAAATGCAAATGAAGTTCTTTCAAGAGCTTGAAGAGATTTTCCAAGTTGAAGGCCAAGAAAATGACAAGGTGAAGAAATATTATTCTATGTAGGACAATGAACAATATTGGGAAGAATATACAAAGCTCCTTGATGAGCTAGAAGAACTTGCAGTTGAGAAGAAACCCCATCCTTTTGAGATTACTATGGGAATCAATAAGGTATGCCTTGTTGAACCACCATCAAAGGTTATAATTAAGGATACATATGCAAAGGTTGAGGCTATTTGGATGCAAGAAGAGTTTTTTTTCATAGCCAACCTATTTGGAGCTACTTGGTTCTCTTTGAACATCATGCCAATGAAGTTGGAAAATAATATGAAGAAGATGGAGGCATCAATGCTAAATGTCAAAAGGCTACATGTCTCACTAAATCCTTATTGTCAAGGATTAAAACTTCCCCTTTGATCCAGGAGGGATTTTTCATCTCAAGTTAGTGTTTGAGCTAGTTTGTTTAGTTTGGTGTGTGTGTTCCATAAGTGCTCATGAAGTACATGTGTGTATGATTTTGCTTTGTGTGTGTCTTTTATTTTGTGTGGTTTAGGTAGTCAGTGGATATGTCTTGATAAAATATTGTTATCAAAGTCCTCTTATTTTTTCTCAAACTTAATATGACTCTATAAGCCCAATGGACCGATAAGGCTACTGGTCTAGTTAGTATAGTAGGCATACTACCTCTATGAGTCACCAATTTGTTGACCAATTTTGACCATAGAGGTCAAATTGGGGCCTCTATAGGTAAAAATTGACTTTTTATATGTTTTAGTGGGTCTAATATTTTTTCATGGGGTGTATTATAAGTCATTTGATGTCATTTAATGTCATCCTAGCCTTGGTGTTAGTCATATTAGTTTATTTGTCATTTTGGATCATTTAGTGGGCTTTAATGGGTTATAAATACAAGTGGCAAAATTATTAATGTGTCAAAGTGTCCTTTTTTCCTTTCAAGCATCCAATAAGTCATATTTCTTGTTAGGAATGTCAGTTTAATCACAATATTATACGTTATCTAACAGAAATTCAAGAAACTAACTAAAAAAGGGAAGTTTAGCACTTGTACAGCCTATGGGGGAAGGTGACACATGGTAGAAGGTAATGGAACATCTATTAATCTTCCTCACACTCATCTCAATGCTTGACATGTTTTTAAAATGCTAAAAAAGGCCCAAAACTATTATGTTCCTTTCTTTCCCTTTTGGACATGTAGAAGTGATCAACGGATTCATGCTTGGTATGGTCAGTAGAAGTTTTAGGCAAAATTATTTTGATAGGTGTTATTACACTAATATATCTCCATTTACATATTAATACTTCAATATTGGTCAAGCATGCTTTATGAACCATCCTTTACAAGTTGACTATATTACTCTACTTGCCAATCTATGCACCCTATAGGTTTTTATCTATTTTGGACAAGTCCATAAAAACCAATTGCTGAAGTTAATTCTAGATGATGTTGGATTCATTTTATAATTATTCATATGATTTTTTTCATGTTTCATTGTGTTTTAATGAGCAATTTATCTTATGTTGCAAGAAGGTGTCACTATGTGAGGTTTTAGTCAAAGATCCTTGTTTTTAGAATGTTTGGTTCTCAAACGTGGTCTCATAGGAATGTGATGTGATTTTTCCCATGTATAAATTCCATATTGATCATATTAACTTAATTTTTAGTCTTATAACACCATGATTTGATAAATCCTCCATTCTTACCATGCTCACAATCAACTCTTTGCCCATTTTTCACTTGTTACCATGTTGAATCACATGTGTGGAACATATCTCGTGTGTGCATGAAAGTGTAGTGAGAGTCTCCAAATTTTGAACATGTCTTAATAGTATTAATAAAAAATTAGTAATCTCCAAATAGTTTATATAGGGTTGTTACAGTCATATAAATCACTTTCACCCAGTCTGCCATGAACAAACTCATCAACAAGTGCCTTCATAGAGAATTTTATGTGTAAAAATAAATTGTTGACATTTGTTTTAATAAATTTTAAATTATAAAATTTAATTTGTAAAATTTTAAGAGAAATAAATATTATCACAAACATGTAAAATTTGTCTATTGCCTGTAATTCTCATCTACTGCCTAAACTGTGAAAATGGCCACCTATAGGTGGTACCACATAGAGTTAAAATGCCATAAGGGAGTGCTTGATATGAATAAGTTATTTGAATAATGATAATTATATTTTTAGGTATTGAGATGAATATATATTACATTGGTGTTTAATAAAATGCACACTTGCTAAACAAACCTTTACTACCTACATAGTGAAACAACCACCTACAGGTGGCTTAACAAGGAGTTGAGGAGTCCTTTTGCATAATAAATAAAGTAATGGAACTTTTTTTTGATGTCCTAATGTGTTTTATACCATGATATACCCATGAGAGTTTCTAGGTTGGTGTTACAACTATGGATAACCTTAAAGAGGTCAAATGACTGAGTTTAGGGATCTAGTCCCTAAAACATGAAAATAGAATTTCAAGCCTTTTATAGATATCTTAAAATTATTTTTATCAAGTGGTTTAAATCTTATAAATGTGTTTTCTTAGTATCCCCTACATATGGAAATATATATTAAAATTTTTAGGGGTAGAGGATCAATAGAGAGTGCTTTTTAGGAAGCCCAAAGTTATGTTTTTATGCATTCAAACTAGGCACTGACATCTACAGTTAGAACTCCAAAGAGACTTTCAAACTCAAAGTTGTAATACAAACCATGTTTTATGATTTAATAAGTATTATATGGTTTATTAAATATTTCATGACCTATGGGTCATTTCAAGGGAAGATATGTTGTGTTTTGGTTCCCTAAACACAACTACAGGCCCTTTTCATCACCAAATGCTCACCTACAGCCAGCCAAAGGTGCAATTTTGAAAAGATTTTTATTTCATGAGAGCCTAGAGATTAATCACCTTAGATAATTATTTGTAATTTTTAAACATTGATACCATGAATTAAATGCTATTATGTTGGGTTATGATTAGATAGACACCTTCAGATGCCCCTCATTTGGAAATGTTCACCTACAGTTGGTTGTTGGTGACTATTATAAATAGTGAAATGAAGCATGCCATATAAGGTTTGTATTGCATGAACCCAAGATAAAAAATGAATAAAATAATTGATAAATCACCATGGAAACTTCAAAAATGGTTCTAATCATGCTTTCAAGGCCTAATTCAAACATATTCACCAACAACCAACTATAGATGATTGTGATGCAACAATGAACTAAAGCACATTGTATAAGTGATGGTCTAGGCTACCCAAGGTGAAGGAATAGGTATAAACAAATATAAAATTACCTAAGTTATTAAGGGAATATAATTCAATGTTTTTCCAAGCTTCAATATGCATGATGACCTACAAGATTCACTATTGAAGAAGGAAACATAGTTCATGAAATGCATGTTGTTTGAGAGTTCAAGGTATTACTAGGGTGTGGAGCTAAACGATTCACCTTAATGCAAACTAGGAGGTTTTTGAGCATGACAGTCATTAGCTTCAATAGGCCACAATCGATGTCGGTCAGGGGACAACACAGAAGGAAATCGTCATTGGCAGGGATCGGCCGACATCGGTCACCTCCAGTCAGATAGGGACTGACGTCAGTCACCTGTGGCAGTCAGAACTGCTATTGATGAATAGTCAGTTAAGTGAACAAAGAGTTTGCATGATGAAGACCAATTTGAGTCTTGAGCTGCAAATCTAATCATTGTATGCATGAGGTCTATATAATAGACTCATGGGTTGTATTGTTATGTGGAGAACTAAGTAGAACTTGGAGAGTTCTTCCCATGGTGGAATCAAGTAGGATTCCTCATGTATGTAAGATCAGGTTTGATATGCAGGGTGTTGCAGGATCATGGTGGAGATCTACATGTGATAAGTAAGATCAGGTTGGTCTGCAGGGATGTGTGTATACGAGGGTCAGAAGAGGATCGGCGGGGGAGCAAGATCAAGGTGACAGCAATACATTAGGAGCAGGATCATGGTGAGATCTACTTGGAGTACTAATTCATACTTGATTATACAGGTGTATAGTGAGGTGAACAATAGCTTGTGTTAGCTATGTGTTGTGACCTATGAGAGAAGATTAATCAGGTGGGAAGATTACTTGGAGCCCTTGAGGAGGAAGCCTCACAGAGGTGGAAGAAGAGTGTGAACTCTTTATTGTAATTTCCTTTGTAATGAGTTGAATACAATTATGTGTTGCCTCTCATATTCAGTGTGTTTTCTCATTTATATTTATTTTTTCTTCTGGTTATTTACGCAATCTTAAGTTGCTTATACAATGGTAATCATGTGTGCTCTTAATTCTGACAGGTTGTGTCAGAGCTGTGGGGAACTTAGGTCCTATCAGATATGTGTAGGAGTATATGAAATGATGCAATGATGAATGGAGATTGGTAAATATAAATAAATGTCATGAATATATTTATATTCCATTGAGATTATAAATCAAGTATATAAGGATCCCAAAGCAAGCATACATAGTTCACACTAGAAATCCATACAATCTGTCTGCTTTCCTAGGAACCTATTTTAGATTTTACATGTTTTGAGAGGTCAAATGATGTCATAAAGGGATAAAATTTGGTGTAAAACATACTTAAAATTTTTATATTCCCCTAAAATACTTATTTTTTTTGGAAATCAAGGGAGGTTCCCTCTATTTTTTATCAGACAGAGGGCACTCCCCTTAGGCACAAAACTTGTAATTTTGGATAAAATGGGTGGGAAAGGTAGACCAGAAGATATATGAACATCTCAATATTGTTTTTAAGGTTGTAAAAAATCCATAAAAACATTATATAACAATATTTCAAGGGATAAACTAAATAAGGTGTCCTAGACCCTCAAACTTGTAGGTAGGCCTACTAGGCAAGGTTCTAAGCCAAAACCAAATGGAGGGTTAGATTTGTTTATAACCTCAAGTGAACACTATAGTGGATTTAAAAATGTTCCTAGGGATAAATTAGGTGTGTTTCAATAATATATATTTTAGGGGAATCCATAAGAATCTATTTTGGGATTTAAGAGAAATCAGGTCTACTAGGCATGGTTAGACCTAGAGCCCAAAAGAAGGGTCACTTTCACTTCTATACTTGGATATGAATTATAATCCATTTGGGAATGATTATGGGATCATAATATAGGTTTTAAAGTTTTTTCTTGTAGACAAAGAACAAGAATTTTATTT
This sequence comes from Torreya grandis, assembly GCA_037957365.1. NCBI lineage: Eukaryota > Viridiplantae > Streptophyta > Pinopsida > Cupressales > Taxaceae > Torreya > Torreya grandis. The sequence goes on along the minus strand of JARHVA010003070.1, from coordinate 223,129 downwards.
TTTAGCCCAAAACCAACTCAGACCTACAAGAAATAGAAGGAAAAGCTTGAAAAAGGTAACTTCAAATGCTCACATCTTCTTAGAGTATTTTCATGGATACAAAAGGAGATTTATGAGGTTATTTTGGGTACTCAAAATCACATTAATCAAAGAAAAATTCAACTTCAACATCAGATCTTCATGAACAAACCTTAAGAGTAGAATGCACTTAAAACCCTCTTAAACCCTTGGTCTAGACTCAATGTGGAAAATGAAGGAGATAATGAATCAAAATGGAATAATTTGCCTAGAAAAAAGGATTGAATGTTGTAGATGACTTAATTAGGATACTTCCCATCAAGATGATCTGTATAAAACTATATGGATAGGGTAAAAAATAGGTTACTTTTAACTATTTTCTAAGTTTTAAGGTTCCAAAAGGAGTATAAATATGAAGCTAACTTTAGAAGAAGGCTTATGACTTAGGATAACACCTCATGTTCATTTAGTTTTATATAAAAAATCCTAAGTGTCCAAATAATAGCTCTCATCTTAGCCAGTCAAAACTAGCATAGTGACCAAACTAGTGAAAAGTGTGAAAACTTTAAGTGGAAGTGATTTTAAGGTGTTCATGATGATTTTAAGGCCATGGAGGGTCTTGAAAAATTTCATCCACCACCTAAAATGTATTTTAATATGAAATTGAAGATAATTTTGAGGCCAAGTGTGCAAGGTGCATGAAAGAAGAGTTATTTGGATTACAGATGGTGATAGCTCATTTTTTGAAGATTCCAAATGACCAAGACCAAAACTAATGCATGGAGAGGCATGTATAAAATACTTACCATTAATTCCAATAATCAAACCTATCCCTAATAATTTTTGGGTCATTCAAATAGGTGTAGATGATGAAGGCAAATTTTCAAGCCAATGCAAGGAGTTTCATGCCACTTTTCATAAGTTTAATGCCTTGTATGACCACTTATCCCTTTTGACCTTGCATGGATCATCACACATCCTTTTATCATGCACAAGTAACTCCTTTTATAATCTTGAAAAGTTTCCTTATTACCCTTGGACTTATCTCTTCTCCTCTCTCTCTCAAGTTCTATAAGAACTAGCCATTTTGGCCTTTGTAACTTATGCTCCACAAGAGTCTGGCAAATCCATGATCATTTTCATACCATTTGATAAATAATACTACTTATTTTTACCTCTTTCATGATTATTCATAGTGTGTTTTACTTGAATGATTGATTTTTATTAGTGATGACTTGTTGTGTCCTTAGCATTGTTGTTTCATTCTCTCACCTATTTGTAGTCAGAAAGATTCTTCTTACATGGCATATGAAGTGTTCTAAGAAGTGTTAATGTTGAGTGATTTAGTCTATTAAATAGTGTCATTCAAGGACTCTTGACTAGTCCTCCTATCCTAAACATTCATCAATAACCTCATAATGTAACATTGATGTGAGAAGAGGTAGATTGGAGAATTGTATGTTTGGTTAGCCTCTTGGTTTCATGTGTGACATGTAGCTAGTTGAAAGTCATCAACTTATTTGGTGTATCAACTCCCTTAGGATAGTTTCTTTTAGTTTTCTCTCTCCCTTCCCCCCCGCCCCCCACAAAATTTTAGGTGTAGTAGTGATCCAAAGTGGTACATCAAGGGAGCTAGCCCTATCTAGATATTTACCTCATTCATAGGCTATCCACAAGCCCATAGGTGTTTCAATTATGCCACTTGAATGAGGAGAGTTGAGACATCTCCTCAAAGAGTGAAATCCAAGTGATAAAAATAGGATCATATTGATTAAGGTCTAAAGGACTTTGGCCATTGAAAGTCACAAAAGGAAAAGCTCTAGGGGTAGCCATGTTAGTGAAAGGACCCAACAAATATCTTCTTGTAGAGGTAAACTTGGAAAGTGGTTTAAGAGGAAAATTTCCTTTTTAAGGATGAGTGTTAGCAAATCTTAACCTTTTTTTTGAGTTTAAAGGTAATTAAACAAATTAAAAAGGAATAACTCTATAATATAATCTTGTAGTCACATTTTGCATGAAATATAGGTTCCCCTCTACCACTAGAATGTTGAGTTTTCTTTGTAGTCACCAAAAACTAAAATATGAAAGCTATAACCACTACAAATTAATCAAATGAGCATCAAACTTGACCAATCTTATTTTAAATTGGTCCCATTGGGCATGCCAAAAAATATTTTAGCATAGAATTACACCCTTGTGGGATATTTTTTAAGGATCTCTCACTCTCAGTTATAATATTACAGTAACCTCAAGTTGTGGGTATCCTGTAGTGAGGTTAAACTTCTAAAGAAGGTTGTCTTCCTCTTGGTAGATCACCTAAACTAATACTTCTACTTTGAAAATGGATATAAAGGGGAATAAGATGACTAATAAAATTAAAAAGGTGATACACCAAATTAATTGACACTCACATAATCTTGAAACAAACACTAATTTAGCATAAGATAATCCTTGCTCACATAACCTCAAAAACTAGCTAATTTTCATAAGTATTTCTTAAACTAGGCTCACTAAGAAACAAAGGAAACAAAGAGGAGTTTAAAAACTCACACCAATAATCCATTAATGGAAAAAAATATCTCAATTTCAAACCTAAAACAATATTTAAAATACCTAAAAAGAGGCAAGAAAGAAGGACAATGGACATAGAAGAACACTTCTCCATAAGGCCATCATACACAAGCTTGATAAACACAAGTTAGAGGAAAGATCTGGGTGAAAAATTATCTTTATTGATTCAAAAGGTATTTCTTAAAAAAAATTATAGGGTTTTGCCTTGTCAAATGAGAATATCCTTTATAAATGGGGGAGAAATGGGAGATATAGGAGAAAAGGGTAAGAGAGAAAGAAGAAGCAAGCAAACAAAATTCAATAAATGAGACACAAACAACTTCCATGGATTCTCAACCACATTTAAATAAATTATAACTAATCCTTCCTCAAAAAAATAACCCTCATTAGTAAAAATAGCCTTCAAGTCCTCTCATTGGCTTAGAAACATAGTAGAAGACAAAACATTTTGAGGATGATGATGTCATGATCCACTCAAAATGGAAAAGTATCCAAAGACTTTTAAGACTCATTGAATGCTTCACTTGTCTTCCCAACAACAAAAATTCTCCTCTTACACTTCTATGCCCCCCTCCACTAGCTCTTCTAGAATATGCTAGGCAAAAGGTTAGTTGACTTAGCATTTGGTGCTTAGCTAACCATGGAGGTTTTATTTTAGAGTTTGATTTTTTATTTTTTATTCTATTTTAAAATTTAATTTTCTACTCAAAATTTCAATAAACTCCATGAAACCTAAAACTTTCATAGACCCCATTGATGAAGACCTCAAGCTTGAGCCACCTTTAACCAACTACCTTGAAACCTACTCCCAAGGCCATTTGGCACCCTGAAGACCACTTCTGGACCTATAGAAGACCTACATACATCCATGGCATGCATATGATAAATAAAATTAATATTTTTAACACCTTTAATACCTAAAATAATGGTGGAATTCACCATTAAACCTACAACAATCCATAAAATGTCAAAAAAATGGGGTTTTTGACCCTTTAGCTCAACAAGGCACCATAGAAACTCTTGTGAAGATATAAAAGTTCCATATAAAGATTATTTAGGTCACATTAGACCTTTTTCATGTTTTTAGAAATTTTTATTTTTGAAGACCTATAAAAGTAAGCATTTTAAAGCCATTTTAGGCCTCCTAAGCACCTAAACATGCCAAATTCCTCTATAAAATATGTTGGTTAGGATTTGGAGGGAGTATACACATTATATTTGGATTTCAAGTTATTTTTGACCATTTTATGTACCTATGATTCCAAAAACACAAAACTAGTCAAAAAGCTCATTTGGCAACTCAAAGAAGCTCACCTTCAAGATGATTGTTCATATAATTTGGACCTCTATTCCACCACTTATTTACATTTATATCTATTACATATAATCCTTCAAAATCCTTGAAAATATTGGGGTCCCATGTGGAAGATATGAAAAGATACACGTGTAAAGATGATTACATATAGGGTTGGCAAGCATTCTAGACATGCTTACACTTTTAGTGATTGTTTATAAAAATTAGGACCTTAACAAACCTAAATCCATAATTAATTTTAATTACATAGGTTTACTAAAAACATAATAGAATCATTTGGTCCAATTCTCCATGGTATGAAAGATACGGGCATCTGAAGAGGGGCTAAAACTCTGTGTCTTAGGCCTGAAAAACCAAAACTCATCCAAAGGACCAATTTGACCCTTCCAATAATGTTATTTTCTTTAAATAATATTCATGTCACCTAAAACATCTCATAACCCCTTTTCAAATTATCAAAAATTAACTTTTCTCTTTATGCCTTTGAGACTACTTTTGGGGTTTTGAGCTTGCCTATGGGGTTTGCATGAAGTTTGGAGTGTGACCAATAATTAAATGTGTTTAATAGGATTAAAAAAATCCAATTATTATTTTAATATAATTTCCTAATCTTTAAACTCTCAACCACACCTTAAAACTCCAAGAAACATGCCTGCTCTAATAGTGACCATTATGAGACATAGAGGGGGATGTGTATAAACAATAGGTGATTCTAACCAAAAAATAAACTTAAATATATTATGGATAGGTATACAATTTAATGATGAAAAATATTACTAAATTTCAAGTCTTTTAGATGTGTACTTTGTCTTACAGACCCTTTTTACCAAAAATTACCTTAAGTTGTCTGCATTCTTCCTCCATGCCTAAACTTATCCTTCTTATAACTTTTGATTGAAACAATTTAATTTGATAAGTATATATATGAAAATATATGTTTATAACATCATATTATATAGTTTTAATACCTCTCCAATGCCTAAACTCCTTATCACCTAGAACTGATAAAACTTTAATAGGCCTCCAATGGCTGTCTTCTTGACTATAGGAGGTTTATGTAAGAAAAATGAGTAATTTCACTCTTTTTATGGACTTGAGGATTTATTTATATAATTTTTTTGGTAATGGATACCATTAATAAAAAAATTTATGGTTTTACTCGACCTATAGATGCCCCAAAATGGCTAATTCTTCCAAGGCAGGCTCTAATGTTGATCATGATTAGACATAGGGTTGATTATACTAAAATAATTAATAGTTCCCCTTGTAAAAAAAACCTAAAAAATATGTTTAATATGTATATTAGGTCATTATGACCAATCATACCAAGTTTCTTAATTAGATCATGCATATTTTGGCCAGTAGGTCCATTTTGCCAAAAACTAGTGAAATATGTGTGCCTTATCATGATGAGTTTTCTTTTAAATTCTCACGAGACCTCTCCTTTCATGATTTCACCCTTCACTAATATCTAAAAATATTCCATTTCATCGTATGTCACCTTTTACCACCTCAAAATACATTAAATTATTTCATGTCAATAGTACTTGGAGATTCATGCTATGAGAAAAGGGAGTATTTGGTCTAATTCACACCTATATACCCCCATCAGGACTATTACTTCACTAGCAACCACCATTCACCTTTCCTATAGCATGTTTTGATCTCTTAGCCTCACATAGTCAACCTCCATACCAAGGTCTTTACTATCTCCTTTTGAGTTTGGAAATGCTCCTTAATAGCTTTGATGGTCTTTATTATTGATTTGTCACTGATTTGCATAGAACATCTAACCTACTTCCCCTTTGAATAGATGATCTTTAGCTTCCCAACCTTAGGTATATGACTGTATAAGGGGTTTTTTCTCTTATTATAGTTATAGGTGGATTAGATGAGGTGAAACTATTGAGTGTAACATGAGTGATTAGAGCACGATCTCACCACCTCCTTAATTTATCTCACCATCTATCTACAATGACCTTGATTTTTCCAAGAAACTCCACCATTGGTAATATTGACTTTATGACTATGTTTCCCTCTTCTAAACTACTATAAGTATCTATTTAAAAACTAAATCTGACCTAGAGCACCAATACATACCTTCTTGGCCTCATTGTCAACCTCATTATAACCTATGAGTTCTCCATGTCATTTTGAAAATCCTCAAAATGAACCACTGTGTCTTTTGTATGCTAGTTTGAAGGACTTTGAATGTATATGAGATAATTTTAGGAATTTTTTTTGGTAGGTCTTGACTGAGATATTAAATTATTTGAGGATCATTATGATGCCTTAGTGATGATCTAAATCATACTTTCTCCTCATGACCTTAGAGAGGCCATGTAACATTTAGATACCTATACCACTGTTTAACATCTTCCTTGCCAATTTGGAAGTATGGTTGTAGAGGTAAGATTTTAGTGTATGCTAATAGCATTAGGTTTTTTTAGAGCCTCTCTATATGATCTTGATCTCACCAACCTTGAATGTTCATGAAATCCCTATGGATCACCACCATTCATAAGAAAATCTTCATAATTGTTGATGCTTAAAACCTTCACATCAAGTTAAACAACCTTATATGGGAAGCTTTATGGGTTTGGGACTGAATTATGGCCTATAAAGTAACCTCTAGGGTTTTAGAACCTGACTCTTCATTATAAGTGGGGGGATGAAAAGGGAGAATAAGGAAATGCAAATAAATTTGAAATAACACTAAGGCAATGTGCTGAGATATTCAAAGCATTAACCTATAATTGCATAAAATAGATTGAACCCTTAAAGATTACAGAACATAAAGGAGCATAAAGCATGAATTAAGATTTATAATGCAAGCAAAGATCAATACTATAAAATCAAAATAAAAGAAATAATAGATAGAAATAACTCTTCACTCAAAATGACCTAGAACACCACATCCCATTCATTATTAGGTGGATAATAGAATACGAAAGGCCTCAAGGGCACAATACAAAATTTCCAATCACACTTGTGAGGGGCACCTACTAAGGTCATAGAATGAAAAATTCCTAGCTACTACTACTCCCATTCTATTAAAAATTGTTGTTTTCTAAAATAGAAAAATACAAATTAAATCATAACCAACCTAATTCCAAGAGGGGTGAGCCTAAAATATATAGGTGAGATGACTTATTGTGGGAATGGCACCTATAAATCCTAACACTAATGTCCATGATGATGCCATTATAACCTAATAAGGGTCTCAAGCTCATGAGTGCAGTTAACCTTTGGATCTCAGATATGGTACAACTACACTATCTTGTTATGAACATAATGCTTACAAGGAGCATAATGATGCCATGTGTCCATCTGTGGGGATACCTCTAATATAATATTGGAGCTAGAGATCCTCTTACCCTATCTAATAACATAACTCTTACCTTTGATAGGAAAACTTTGCTTTTGACAAGCACCATGGTACTACATGGAAAGGCTCACCTCTTCTTGGTTATAACCGTATGGTAGGTCCCCTTTTTTCTTCTTGATCCAATAGCTTTGCTCAAAGTCCTAACAAAAATAAAGCACCTTTGATAAGCATAAGATGACATGTTTCAAAAAATAACTTCTCCTAGGGAAGATGGGCACTTCCTCATAAAAATTATTTTGGGGGTATTGCATGTCAAAACTATGTCTACCTTGATAAGTCCTCAGTGGGCCCTATCCATCATCCTATCAGCCAATGACACTACTTCAAGGATTGGCCCAAAAGGAATTGGCTTTGAGGATTATTAGGCTACCACGTATCAAGATGAAGTTCCATTAGAGATAACTGAGAACCTATTCAAGTTGAATGAGCACTTGGATACCACATGGAGGAAACAAAAGGATGCTAACACTTAGGCAAAATTATAAAAAAGAGGACCCCATGGAAGAAGAAGCCAAAAGAAGAACTGTTGGATGTGTCGAGTGAGTCTAAAAGCAAACATGAATTTCTCTAAAATAACATAAGGTGGTTTTTGATCCATAGTTCCTAGTGAATCATCTAGGTGTTCACCTATGGATGAGAGAACCCAAAAAACTAGTATGCAAACTAGTCAAGGCAAAATTTTAAAAACAAGAGGAAGGTTTGTGAACTTACAACTTTTGAAGAGCCACCTACAAGGGTGCCCACTCTTTCTCCTTGGGTTGGGCCTTCTTCTTGAGAGCCTCCAAGGCTCTATCTAGGTTGATAATCTCCTTGATGGAGATGTTCCCCATACCCTATACTACCGCTAGTATCTAAAATTCTAGCTAGGTTAGTGGTTGTAATATATTTTCCACCTCAAAGACACTAGGTGATTGATCGAGAACTATAAATAGGGTTTGATCATTCTATTTTTTATCTAGCAACATTTGTATTTGGTTCTTTAGAAGGATGTTATTATCTACCAAGAATAAGAAGGTAATTCCCAATTCGACCAGTTATTCAATATGCCCCCACTTGTCTTAGACCACCTTTTCTAAGGTATTCAAGAATGCATTGAATTTGGTCTCTACCTTGTTATAGCCTAGGAATTCATTAACCTTTTCCATCACTTGCCTTCAATCAGCCACCCCTGCTACTTATAATTTCTCATTCAAAGTGTTGTAAATCTTTTGGATGAGAAACTATGAATCTGAGACCTTGGGGGACATGAAGACAATGACTTGGTTGATAAACATGCTCACTTAGGAACTTAGATTCTACAAATCTATGATGAAGGTGAGGGTTAGTTTTAGGTTTGTGACCATGCCCTTGATCCTTTACCAGTAATATTTATATATATGCTATATCATTAGGAGGATTTTTATCATAGATAAATTACCCTCCAAGATTTTTGAAGCTGACTCTTCGTTCTTAGTGGGGGGATGAAAAGGGAGAAGAAGGAAATGCAAATAAAATTGAAATAACACTAAATAAGGTGATGCACATAGATATTCAAAGCATAACCTATAATTTCATTAAATATATTGAGCCCTTAAACACTATAGACTATAACGGAAAATAAAACATGAATTAAGATCTATAATGCAAGCAAAGATCAATACTATAGAAGTAGAATAAAATAAATAAAAAATAGAAATAACTCTTCACTCAAAATAACATAGAACACCACATCTTCTTCATTGTTATGTGGAGAATAAAATACATAAGGCCTCAGGGGTATAATACAAAATGTCCAATCACACCTGTGAGGGGCACCTGCTAAGGTCATAGAATGAAAAATTACTAGTTACTATTACTCCTATTCTATTACAAATGGCTATTTTCCAAAATATAAAAATAAAAAGTAAATGATAACCAACCCCATTCCAAGAGGGGTGAGCCTATAATATATAGGCAAGATTAATTCTCATGGGAATGACACCTATAAATCTTGGTACTTGTGCCCATGATGATGATATTAAAAATGAATGAGGGTCTTGAGCTCATGAGTGAAATTAACCTCTTGATCTTAGATATGGTATAACTACACTATCCTAGTATGGCCATGATGCTTAGGAGGAGCATAATAATACCACATGTCCATTTCTAGGGTCACCTCTGATATGTCATTGAAGATGGAGATCTGCTTACCCTAGTTAATGACATAACTCCTAACTTTGACAGTAAAAATTTGCTTTCAATAAGTGTCATGGTGCCACATGGAAAGGATTGTCTATTTTTCATTATAATTGCATGGTGGGTCCCCTTTTTTTCTCTATCCAATGTTGCTACCTGAATACCTAACAAAAATAAAATGCCTTTGATAAGATTCAGGATGCCATGTGTCAAATAGGCACTTCTCTTAGGTAATTTGGGTAATTCCTTATAAAAATGAGCATGGGGGCACCATGTGTCAAAACCATGTCTACCTTGATAACTCCTTAGTGGGCCCTATTCATCCTCCCATCAGCCATTGGTGCTACTTTGAGTACTGACCCAAAAATAATTGGCTTTAAGGAGTGTTGGGACACCACGTATCAATCTAACACTCCATTAGAGGGAATTAAGAACATATTCAAGATGAATGAGCATTTGGATGCCATGTGGAGGAAGCAAAAGTATATTAACACTTAGGAAAAATTACAAAAAAGGACCCTAGGAAAGAAGAAGCCAAAATAAAAATTGTTGGATGTGCTGAGTGAGTCTGTGACCACACATAAATTGCTCCAAAATAACACAAGGTGGATTTTGATCCATAATTCCTAATGACTCAAAAAAGTATCCACCTGTGATGAGAGAAACTAAAACTTTGGTATGAAAACTAGTCAAGGAATTTTTTTAAAAAAAGGTCTATGAACTTATAACTTTTTAAGAGTTACCTGTAAGGGCACCCATTCTTCCTCCTTAGGTTCAATCTTCTTCTTGACAACCTCATTACCTTTATCTAGGTCGACAATATCTCTAAAGGAAATTTTACCCAAACCCTATAATATCTCTATAATCTAAAATTATAACTAGGTGAGTTACTACAATATATTCTCCACCTTAGAGACATTAAGTGACTGACTAAGACCTGTAAAGATAATCTGGTCATTCTATTTTGCTCTAGCAATGTTTTTATTTGGTCCTATGGAAGGATCCTATTATCTACCAAGAATGGGGAAGGGAGTCCTCATTATAAAAATTATTTAATATGCCCCAACCTATCTTGGATCACCTTTTCTAAGGCATTCAGGAATGCCTTACATTTGGTTACTACCTTGTTACAGCGTAGGAATTCATTGACCTTTGTCACCACTTGCCTTTGGTCAGCCACCCCTACTATTTGTAATTTATCATTTGAAGTATTTTAAATATTTTGGATGAGGAGATGTAAATACAAGACCTTGGGGGACATGAAATAAATGACTTAGCAAATGGATGCACTCATCTGAGATCTCAAATTCTATGAATCTATGATGAAGGTGAGGGCTGGTTTCAGGTTTGTGACCATGCCCATGATCCTTTCCCAGTAAGAATTGTATAGCTATTGGATCATGGGAAAAAATTTCCATATCCTATAAGTGAGTGGTAAGGCCATTATTTAGCTTCTTAATTTCCTAATCCTTGACTGAGGATTATTTCTATGCTTGATGTTGCAATTATTGAAAAGATCAATTAGAATCTGAGAGATTTTGATGGGTCTATGCCAGTTTAGTCTCTCTCCTAGAGCTTGGTCTTATTATCCACTCATATATTATATTTTGCATGAAATATTAATTAGAGATGGAGATATAAAGGTTATACCTTGCTTTATTTAGCTCTACATCTTTGGCCTTAACCTCAACATTGAGGTAGTTGACAATAGCCTTCACCTTGATAAGTTCCAGTTTGGTCTTCTCCAGCTATCAAGTTGCTTTGATGTCATCTATAATCATAGACTTCAACATTTCCTCCATCATCTCGACCATGTTAGTGGGCCTATCCTAACTAATATTGAGGTTGATAACTTGTATGACATAGTCTCATGGCTGCATCTGCATTTGGGGCTTAATTACTTGAGGGGACAGATGAGTGATCATGAGGGATTATCATATAGGGTCATAAAAAGAACACATTTTAGTATTAATTGGGGCTTTAGCCTAATTCCCCCTTTTCTTCTCCATCTGAGCCTCTTGGGCCCTTCTTATCATGTCTATCTATTAATGGTACCAGTCTAGTGCTTGAATTTTTTCTCCTATAAAGGGGAGTCCCTATAGTAGCATGAATGGAATAGTCACTTGTTGTTATGTAGTAGTGGATGTTTTTCCTCTTGAGGTAACTAAATAGAGGGTTAGGGTGGAAGGATATAAAGGCAAGATTTCATGGGGTGGGGTGAATTGAGATTACACCACGATGGAGGATGAGGTATATGATGAAGGAAGAGGAGTGAGGAAAGGAAAATGGGAGGAGATTAGGATCATGGAGGAAAATGGTGTGAGATTGGTAGTGGGATGAGTGGATAAAGAGGAGAGTGGGGCTAGGATAGTACTTTTTTGGGAATTGGAGAGTATGATAACCTAAGATGACAATATGGGGGAAGATGAGGAGGTGACAAGGGAGGGAGAAGTGAAAATAAGGGGTTGAGATAATCATATCTTCTTCTACATGGGATCTAATGTAGGGACAAATTTTGGTTCCTTAGGTTACTTTTACTCATATGATATAGCTATGAGGTGCCCATAAGAGGATTTTTGTTGTTTTGGTGCCATGGGGTACAAGAATATGGGAGGCACCTAGGTTGAAGGCTTTCAAACCTCCTAGACTTTAGCCTTCTTTGGCTATGGTAATCCTCCATTTCTTACCTAGGGGTATCTTCTTCTTCCTCTTCTTCTTCTCCTCCTATCTCTATCTTAGGAGAGAATCCCTCTTCCACCAAGATTTCCTCTAGATGATGCTCATCCTAGAGACTTTCAAAAGTTTCATCTATCTCTTTATCATCAAAATTGGGGTATGATTTATTGATCTCTTGCCTATCTTTTATATAGGTGGTTATTTTATCTTTGTTTCAACCATTCAAGGTGATCTAAATTTTCAATCCCTTTGTTAATATATTAGATAGTTCATACATCTAAACCATATCATATAAGGATTCCCATGTTTTGAGGGCATCCAATGAGATCTGGGATATATCCACATAATTTTGGAGGATGCCTTATATGGGAAATCTTCTCTAGTCTAGGTAAATATAGGTGTGATTTTTGGGGGTACAGATAGTCTTTAAGGATGATATATATCTAATCAAATCATAGTTCCATGTATCATTGATTAGGTTAAGGACAAGCTCTACTATCTTGGCCATGAGTAGGCATCAATGCTACCTCTTTATCACCATGATTCCCCCTCTTGTGAAAGGGACATCATATAGGCCTTTTCTCTTCTTACCTACTCCATAGACAAAGTCCACCCCATCGAGTTGGAAATCCAATTCTAGGGCTAGGGTCCTATCCATTAGTAAGTGTAAGAGCTAGAAGGGTTATCCTTGTAACCCATCCACTTAGATGATTTAAAAATGGTTTCCCTAGAAATAGTCAATCAAGACCCTGCTCTCGATTAGCCATGACTGTTGCATGTCTATCATTCTAAATATAATGGCCTATATGATGAGGTTGATAAGAAATAGAGATAGAAATAGCTCTGATAATTCATAGTAATCTTGTGTGACTGATAGGATGTGGGTCCATACAGTGACTATGGTCACTATGTTGGGGTAGATGCCTATCTTGAAGGAGTTTAGATTGAGATATGTGGAGAAGAACTAAGAGTGTTATTACAAAATGAGATGCATGAGGAAAGAGGAATACCAAAAGGTTACCTATGTTGTTGTTAGCTCATCCTTTATGGTGGTGGTGATGGCATCTTCACAATCCATCCTATATACCTCTCCCTTGTTCATCGTAGTGAGGAGATAGAGCACCCCTGACTAAAAATTAGTGACATTAGCATTTGTGTCCATCTCAAAGATGAAATCCAACATAGATAGGGTGACCTTCAAGTATTACATGGGGAATCTCACTATGGGATTGAGTAGATGAGGCATATTCATGATGTTACTCTTGAGGGGAAAACTAAGGAACTGTGCTTTCTCATAGACTTGGAGTCCCAGACATCTTGAAGGCTTTTCATGCTATAAATATCAGCCTTAGGGTCACTTGGGAGCCATAACTTCTCCATTATGGTGTCTACACTAATTTTCACTCTTAAATGGGCATTGATAGCAATTATGCCAGTGTTGGCATCATACCTCTTCACATAGAGGGCAATGATTTATAGGCATTGATATTATCTTTAGGATTCTTGTCTACCTTAGGATCAAAGATATTATCCATGAAATTAATGACCAATGTTTGATCTATATAGTCCCTTTTGGCCACCTTCTTCACATTCAACACTTTCTCCTTTCACTGAGAGGGGGCAGAAATATAGGATTTACTTACCACATATTGAGGGGGAAGGTTCACCTAGATACCTGACTTGTGGGTCCTTTGTCTTGTGGGATGCTTATCACCCCCTGATAAAGATGTCAAAGTCCATCTTGAATCTTTCTTCAAAACCAATCTCTATCTTTATTGAATGATCAATAATTCCTACTCACATATTTCCATAGTTCTTGGCTTAACTCTCTCTACTTTATTTAATTTCTTAATGCTCTTAAAAATATCAATGCATCAAGTTTTTTGGTCAATGGGGAGGGGGTGTTTATATACCAACATGCCTCATCATGGAAAATTTGAAATCAGATGCCTCCCATAAATGTTAAGGGTAACACACATGTTTGAGGAGCCACTTGTAAGATATTTGTAATGATATTTATGAGGGATCATTAAAAATGTACAATTTTACATTAATGGTAGGTGAGGTGGGTAGATAAACATCTTTTAGAGAACTTTTTTTGAATATTTAGGAGAGCTATGATGAGGACACATGGAAGCTAGACAAGTCACTTATGCCAATAGCACTTATTCAAAGGAAATAACAATGAAAAGGGAAACAAAGAAAAAGGAAATAATAGCAAAGGAAAGGAAACACATAAACAAAAAGGGAAACTAGATAATCATGTACAATGGAAAGGTAGGTAAGTTATTTTAAATGATTCAAATTGATCTTGTTTACTAGGATCTCTAATGCATTTCCCTGCCTATTGTTGATGATGTGAAATGTTCCTCTCCACAAAGATTTAAACTTCACATGCTATCCTATATTTGCATCCCTTTGATCATATTTGAGGACTAAATCCTTGGGTTTAAATCTTGGGTCTGATGACTTCTTATTGAGCCATCACTTGACTGCTTATTGTCAAGTTATTTTTTCATTACTTGCCTATTATCTTTCTTCTTGGAGTATAAGTAGCTCTGTGATTCTAACTTCCATCACTTCATTTTCCAAAATTTCAAAAACTTCAAAAATCTACAAGGCATGTATTTTTTATGACATTGGCATAAATACCTCTTTCCCAAATACAATTTCATATGGGGAGGTCTTTAGGATCTACTTTGGAGTGATGTTGTCTACCCATAGATCCATTATCATGAGCATGTTCCACTCCCTTTTATGGTTATCACCTATCCTTTTGATTAGTTGATGTAGATCATGTACAAATAAAAAATATTAACATTTGTTTCTTATTCCTCTCCCTTAAGCAATGCTTAAAAGATCACTTCTTTATGCAAGATTCTATATTTCACATGTCAACCTATGATTTCAAAAGTATTTGTTTTTAAATTTTAGGTTCTATAAGGTCTCTTTACTACCTCAATCCCATTAATTACTTTACCAAATCTTTTAAAGACTCAATGCACCTCTTTCCAAAATTCTACCTACCTTTCTCATGGTCCTTATAGTGGTTGAATAGGTCAAGTCTTTCTTTTAAACTTTCCAAAACTTAGTGGATTATTAAATAGTTTTAATATTATTTATTCAGGTTCTCTAGGGCCATATTGACCTCTCATACCCATATCAACACTTTCCAACTCTCCACTCACACCCTTTCACCACTCTACATACAACAGTCCTCTCTATATGTATGAAAATGTATAGAATAAATAATAAACTTCAAAATCTTGTCATAGACATTATACCTGAGCTTTTCTCCAAGTTTCACACAATTTGAATGGTGAAATATCACTAAACCTACAAAACCCTAGTTTAGGACTTAATGGACCCTACACTAACCTAAGAACACAAAAATTTATTTTTAGGTGTTTGACTAAGTTTCAAAACCTCCAAACAGGTTCATTAGGTCTATAATGACCTTAATAAACTTATCCCTTCAACGGGTTCCTCATTCTAATCCTTTATCGCCATTTTTTAATTGTGTAAATAGAGTGACTGTTTACCACCATAGATACTTGTATCATGGATTATCACACTTATAATGCAATCAAAGTCTCAAGTAAATATTCGAAGGCCTAAAATTACTTATCTTACATATCCAAAGTGCATGACATTTTATTCCCAATTAGTTCCTTTCCACAAAACATGCATACAGACCAATATTTTATAACATACTTAAAAGAAATGAGGGTTAGTTTAAAGATGCCTATAAATATAGGGTTTCTTATTTTATTTATGAATATTATTAACTCACACATTCAACTCATTATTTGTTCAAGTTTTTACAAGAATCTTTATACACAATTTGCAAAACAAGATCCTTGTGCAAAATAGGGGTCTGTACATAAAAAAAGTTTTCTTACCAAATGGTTATAATACTATTTTATGTAATATATATAATATTAAACACATTACACTAACCTTAAATAATACTCATAGCATTCATAAAGTTCATTGAATTACCAATTTGAACACATAGTCTACCAACAAGTAGAATTGTCAAGGACATGATTTGTTTGTATTCTCAAACCAAGATTCTTTTCCCTTTCAATATAGGAAGAAATATTCACCAACATATCTCCACTCACATTAAACACACTTGGAAAAACTTCCAATATCATCATTCTCATTAACAACACTTATAAACTATAACAAAGGCCTCCTACAGGGTCTATCATGCTTTTGTTTCAAAACACAACATAGACTGTCAAAATTTCACACTTTTCTTCATTCCAATCTTTTAAAGAAAATACATTCTCTATTCATCTACTCTAAATGGATCAAATACGACTAACTCAAAATTGACTCCCTAAAATATTTTCATAATTGAATTTGCCACCTTTTCCTATGTGGGGGGGTATATTTGTTACATGATATAATTTCTTGGTTTTTACATAATATGACATGTCTTAAACCTAAAAAAATAGACTAAAAGGCATTTCATAGACCTCTAACTATGCCAAAACCCCTAGATAAGTTTAACACACTTTCCACCTACATAAATTACTCAAGAGTTCTCATACAATATCTTTACAAGATTTAAATTTTTAAATAGGGAATTTTAGTGGGAAAATGAGCGATTCAAATTCTATGCATCATTAGACACTCTAGATTCCTCTTATGGACTTCAACTGACCTCTAAAAACTATAAAACATATAATAAACCAACTTAAGACCAACAATGGATCAAATTAGGGTCATCATGGGATGCCCTTGCATCATTAGTCTTATAAGGTTCTTATTTGTCATCCACCAACCCATTCCCTTGTGGGTAGTAATTAGATGAAGTGTTAAGAGGATACAAATTTAGAGTGCAAACTCAAAAATATTAGACCTAAAGAAGGATTTCACTTTGTCAGAGATAATCATATTTTGTGGGTTGAATCTTGATATGAGCTCTTCTAACAAGCTGAGAATCATATTCTCAATCACCTCTCTTAGTAGGACTGCTTCGGTCCACTTGGTGAAGTAGTTGTTGGCTATCAATATCTAATTTTTATTGATGCTTGAGATGGGATTGATCATCCTAATGAAATATAAACCAAAGGTTTCATTGGTCATGATTGGGTTTAAAGGCATGGATAAATTATTTATTTTCATTGCAAAGAGCTAGTACTTTTGGCATTTTTAATTATCTTATGGTAGTCTGTGAAGATGGTCGACCAATAATACCCCATGCATATGATATTTGTGATAATGGTTTTTATTGAGAAGTGGTATCCTAGGGGAGTAAAGTGCATATCTTAGAGAATTTTCCCAACTTGGTTTCTTTCAACACATCAAATTAGATCAAAATTTATTTTAATTAGGACTCCTTAGACTATCCTATAACTAGCCCTTTGCAGTCAATAGAAATGCCTTTTATGCATAAGGAGACCATCAAGGTATTGACCAATTTATATGAAGTGGATCTTTTCGTCCACCCAATATCCATTAGTTTCATATTGGTTTATTAGTATTACTTCTAGATTATCCTATTCTTCCAGTGGGACATCTACATATTGGGCTATGTACTCCTAGATTCCTTTTCCTCTAATCACCTTTGTCAGATTGACTTCTATATCATACTTTAGGATATTCATGATCTAATTGGCCTACTTTTTAGTTATTTCTCCTTCCATTATGTATTCATGGACACTAGAGTGTGACACACAAACCATTATTTTTCTTCCTATCACAAGGTGCCAAAACTTTTTGAGGCCCTTGAAAATGGAGAAAGCCTATCTCTCCAAAAAATTATACTTGACTTCATACCTGTGAAATTTTCTTGAGTAAAATGTGAATGGGTGTTCATTCTTATTTCATCTTCCTTTTGAGTTACCATAACCACTAGGATATGCTCACTCCCGTAGATGTACATGATGAAGTCTTTAGATAAGACTATGTTGGCTAGTACTAGCATGGTGGAGATTATGTCTTTGATTTCATCAAAAGTTGATAGTACATCATGAGTCCAGTTGAAGGCTTAGTCCTTATTCAACATTAGCATGTTTAGTCTCACTAGTTCTGTGAAGTTATATATGAACATGCTAATGAAATTAATCT
This sequence comes from Torreya grandis, assembly GCA_037957365.1. Classification (NCBI taxonomy): domain Eukaryota; kingdom Viridiplantae; phylum Streptophyta; class Pinopsida; order Cupressales; family Taxaceae; genus Torreya; species Torreya grandis. Next base: position 204,923 of record JARHVA010003070.1, on the reverse strand, counting down.
TTCTAAGGAAAGATTATACTCCTTTCTTGTTTACTAGCAAGGCTAAGTATCTGATGTATTTTATTCTCTTCAAGTTGATAGCGATCCCCTCTTTAGATATTATGTACCTAAGAAAATTACCTTATTAGACTCCAAATACATAATTCTTAAGTTAAAGGACACCCTAAATTCTTGTCACTTTTGGAATACCTTCTCTATATGGTCAAAATGGTCCTCTTTCTTCCTAGAAAACATGGTGAGGTCATCTAAGTAGATGAGGATGATCTTACTGATTAGTTCCTTAGATGCTACATTTATATATCAGTAGAAGGTAACCCCAACATTAGAGAGGCCAAAAGACATCTCTTCATATGAAAAGGTTCCCTAATTTATGGTGAAGGTGTTTTGTACTAGTCTTCTTTGTTTACCTATTCTTGATTATACCTAGAGAATCCATCTAGTAGAGAAAACATCTCTACACCCATTATTGTCTAGAGGATCTACTTCATAGAGGGGAGGGGATAATGGTCTTTTAAATAATCCTTATTTAGATCTTGTAAGTCCACACATAGCTAGATCTCTCCACTCTTATTTTTAATAGGAATTAGATTTGACACCTAAGTCAAATGCTTGATTGGGCATATAATCTTTGAGTTGATTAATTTCCTAAGTTTTTGAGCCATGAGCAACTCAATTTTTGGATTTACCAATATTTTCTTTTGTTAGACTGGTTTAGCTCCTTCTATTAAATTTATGGTGTGTTGAATGACCTTGTAGTCATATCTGTTCAAGTCATCATAAGTCCATGCAATGATTCCTTTATATTTGTCAAAAAAAGAAACCAACTACTCCTTATCTTTCTAAGGGACTTATTTTCCAACCTTTAGCTTCCTTCCACCTTCAATATTAATCGTAGAGTAATCACCCTTATCTACGACAAACTTATGTTTGTCATTCTTTACATCATCAGAGTCAAAAAGATTTTCTAGGGTTATGAGGCCCTTCGGAAACTTGTTGGTCTTTAATTACATGATTTGGTCCCCATAAGCCTCTTCAATCTTTAGTTGCAATCGTTTCATGAATTCACACAATTGTGGGAGGAGCATGGCAATTTTATCATCATTTTCAAACACTTGATAATTTTGGTTGTTATTAGGGATGAAAAATCTAATGATAAAACACATTGCCTACTTATTGATGAACAAGCCTATCACTAGATCAAATTAGGATCCAATAATTTCCATTCTATGTACTTCTACATTTATGGCCCTAGGGATGATTTGGATGTTGAAAACTTTGAAGGTTTCAATCAAATGCCATATATAGTAGTAGTAAGATCTCATTCATACATTTTTTATAGTTGTGACTCCTCTTACTTATTTTACCACCAGTTTGGAATCACTAAATACTTTAACTATTTTACACCCATGGACCAATGCTTCATATTTGATTTCATTATTAGTGTGAGTGAATTGAAATATGAAGGATTTGAGGGTATATTTTATAGAGGGATATATTAGTTATATGTTAGCTCCATATCCAGTCTTACACTTCATGCCATCAAAATGAAGAGTCCAAAATTTGGACTCATCTTTAGGACCTTTACTCTAGTCTTCTTTCATCTTTATGACCTCAGGGATGACTTGGTCTTCATCACATATCATGTAGGTAAAAAGGCTAGTGGCGTTAAAGTTTGAGAATAGGCCACTTTCAATGAATTAATTAACAAGGGTCTCTTCCTCTAGAATTTTGGTGTCTACTACCTTTTCTCCTTTGAGCATCTTCATGTAGTACATCTCCATTCTTGAGAAGGAGGTGTGTGTTGTTTCAAATTTCATCATAGCTTTATCCACTATGTTTTAGGTGAAGTGATTTGGACATCACCTTTAACTTTGAACCATACTTGTTCCTCAAGATTAGATGGGACCAATCCAATGATGGGTACCTACCTATTTTGGTGGTGAAATCTTTTGACATAAATATCCCAAAAATAGATAGGATGTTTATCACTATAATGTCTTGTGGTATAATAATTATAGGATAATTGTTAGAAATATTGTCATTGATGTCAAAGGTCTAGAATTATTTGTGATAAAGGCCCCACTACATTTAATTGTGTTTTTAATATTCATATCTTAACTAATGTGTGTTATTATTTATTTAATATTAATGAATATATTTTTCGTTGCATAGAAGTCAAAAGAGGGCCCATGGAGAAGTCAAAGAGTCACAGGGTAAAAGACGAAAGAGGAATGGGACATATTTTCTCATGAAGAGTCATCTTGAGGAATTCCAAGAGTCACCATGTGAAGACAAAAGAGGTATGCCACATTTTTCCATGAAGGCACACTTTGAGGAATATGAAAAATCACCAAGATAAAGACAAAATAGGAAAGGATGCTTTTTCTTATGAAGGGTCACCATATGACTTTTCAAATGCAAGGATATAAAAAGTCATGCAAGTTTGGTGCCATTTTATATGAGGATTGAAGGGTCAAAAAGGGTGAAGGCTAAAAGTCATTTGGAAAGCTATAAAAAAAGGCTTGATAAGCCATTTGTAATATGCAAGATAGTGCATGGTTTGTATTTGTTTTCAAAGAGAGAAAACTAGGAGATATTGTAGAGTGCTATCATTTGTTAAGTAAGCAACAATGTGAGATAGTTGTGTTTTATACACAAGAGGGGTTGGTGCTCCTATGGGTTGGTGCTCTCAAATTTTGTAAGGGGCTGGTGCTAATATAGGTTGGTTCTTACAAATAGTTATTGTGTTGTTGCTCAACAAAGGGGTTGGTGCTCTTGCAAGTTAGTGATTGAAAAATTTGTATTTTGAGTTGGTGATTATTCATATACTTGAAATTGTTCTCTATGGTTTTTCCCACCTTGAGTTTCAACATAAAATTTTGCTCTCTCTCTCTCTCTCTCTCTCTCTCTCTCTCTCTCTCTCTCTCTCTCTCTCTCTCTCTCTCTCTCTCTCTCTCTCTCTCTCTCTCTCGTGTGGTGCAAATTATTATTTTAGTTTTACTACATATCTTGAATGTATGATTGATTGGTTAAATAAAAAAATCAAATTAAGTAAAAGATATATAATATATTGATTCACCCCCCTTAGTATATTTCATGCTTAACAATTGGTATCAGAGCAAGTTCCTTTTGAAAATGTTTTATAGCTTGAAGGAATATTGAGAAAGCATGATGGATAGATCACATGAAGGATTTTATATAAATAAGGCACCTTTGTTTGATGGGATGAATTATGTTTTTTGGAGCATAAGGATGAAGACTTATTTGATGGCCCTTGGATTCAACATATGGCAAGTAGTGGTGGAGGAATATGAAGAGCCATAGACATTTGTAACTACTCTAACAGAAAAGAAGGCAAGTGAAAATAATGATAAATATTTAAAAGCTATTTTATGTGGTTTATGTGAATTAAAATTTGTTAAATTTATGTAATGTAAATCTGCTCATGAAACTTGGGTAAAACTTGAGAATATTTACAAAGATGATGGAAAAGTTGAGCAAGCTAAGATTTAGACTTTTAGAAGATATTTTGAGAGTTTGAAGATGGAAAAAGAAGAAAATATAGCAAGTTATCTCTTGTGGATTGATCAAATAGTCAATCAGATTCAAGGTCTTGGAGAAAATTTAGAAGAGTCGACTATGGTTTAAAAGGTTTTGAGATCTCTACCATTGAGATATGATGCAAAAGTTTTGGTAATTGAAGAGATGAAAAATTTAGCCAAGCTAAAGATGGATGAGCTTTATGGTATTCTTATGGCATATGAGATGTGGACTAAACAAGATAAGCCTTCAAAGAGAGAAGTGGCTTTCAAGACATCAAAGAAAGAGAAGGCTAAAATTTAATAATCAAGTGATAATTCTAGTGATGATGAAGATGAAAATGGAGATCTATTCATTTGCAAGCCAAAAAAGGGCACAAGTAAATATCAAGGAAAATTACCTTTTAAATGTTTTAATTGTGTGGAGAGATTGGACATTTTGTAGCTAAATTCCTAAATAAGGGTAATGATGACAATGAAGAAGGAAAGTCTACATACAAGAAGAATTTCAAAGGAAAATTCAAGAAAGGATTCAAGAAGAAGAGTTTGTATTCTAAATATCCTAGCTCAGCCAAAGATAGTGGAGTCAGTGACTCAAAAGAAGAAGAGATTCTATTCATAGCCAAACATGAAGATGCCTCTACAAGTAAAAGTACAGATGATCAAGAAGAAGAACATGATGAAGCTGAAGTGAATCTAGAAGGAGAACTCATTTATGCCTTAGAAGAGTTAAAAGCTCTTGAAAGTAAGAATCAAAGATTAAATATCCAGATCGAGAAAAATGAAAAGGAGTCAAAGGAAATAATTGAAGATCTAAAAACATAGTTTGAAGAAGCCAAGAAGAGTGAAGAAGATCTAACGACATCATTGAAAAGAGTAAGTAAAGAATGTGAAAGGTATGTTATTGAATTTTTTTTTTAAATTAGATCTTGAGAAAATAAATAAAACAATCAATGATAGAGCAACCAATGATTCAAAATTTGAGAATAACACTAATATATTGAATAAGATATTATAAAATCAAAGATCAATGTTAGATAAGATAGGTATTGGATTTGAAAAGGAAAAAGAGGACGTCACTACTTTCATAGACAAGGAAAAAGGAAAGAGCTATGCTAAAGCTCTTACAAGAGAAGAAATAAAAAGGGAAGAAGTTAAGAATACAGAGGACATCTCAAACAAAGAAGGCTGGAGGCAATCAGGTTAGAGATAAACAAATATTTTCTATTTTTATGGTTGCTATTTTTATTGAAATGGATATGGTCATAAGAAATTAGAATGTTGAAAAAGAGCTAACAATTTTAGAAATAAGAAGGAAAGTCATGCAGAGTCAAGCAGAAGCCACAACTGTTTTGTTGCTCTACTAGGATTTAATGAAGAGGCCATAATATGTTAAAAGTGAAACAACTTTAGAAACATATCTCAGTACTGTAGAAGCATGTTTGATTTAGTCAAGAAGGACCAAATTTTCAAGGCTCTATCTATCAAGAGGAAATTTCAGACAGGTTCATGATAAAAGAAACAACTTAAAAAATCTATGTTGGTGTAGACTGCTTTGCATGCAAGAAATGAAAAAAAGCCATGGTTCATTGATAGTGGATGTTTGAGACACATGATAGGAGATAATATCAATTTCATAACCTTGAAGAAGATCAATGGTGGCATAGTGAAATTTAGGGACAATACTACTTCTAGAATTGCTAGAAAAGGTACACTAAGTTTGGATAATGGTAGAACTAAAATTGAAATTTTTTTACATGTATAAGGTCTTAAGAATAATATTTTAAGTATAATTCAAATGTGTGATTAGGGGCACACACTAAAGTTTTATGTATAATGTTTTGAAATTAGAAGAAAAGATTTAGATATGTTGGTTGTAGATGCTCAGAGAACAAGCAATAATTTGTATATGCTATCAGACATCAAAGGTCAAAGATGTTTTTTGACTCAGATTGAAGAAAGTTAAATATGAAATAGGAGAATGAGGCACACAAATTTTGAAAATATTTTAAACATAGGAAAGAAGTAAGCAGTTAGAAATCTTCCAAAGATTACAAAGCCATTTGACACACTTTGTTAACCTTGTCATCATGGGAAGTAGGATAGACGGTGGTTCAAAACAAAAGATTACTCAACTACTCAAATGCAAAATTCTGTTCACATTGATCTGTGTGCACCTATGAGAACTCAAATTACTCAAAGTGAGAAGTATTTCATGTGTCTTATTGATGATTTTTCAAGTATGACTTGGGTAATGGTTTTAAAGAAAAAATCAAAAGCTTTTAGACATTTTAAAGCATTAGTTGAAAATGAAACCAGTTTGAATATTAATTTTATAAGATTAGATCAAGGAGGAGAATTCATGTCAGATAAATTTATTAAGTTTTGTGAAGACCATGGAATAAAGAGACATTATTCAGTAGCTAGAACTCCACAACAAAATGGAGTAGCTGAAAGAAAAAATAGAATAGTTTAGGAGATGGTCAGGATAATGATAAATGAATCTTAGAAGTAGATAAATATTAGAGAGAGGTAGTTGATACAACAATGCATATTTAGAATAGAGCATTATTGAGATTCAATAGTGACAAGACTCATGAGCTATGGAAAGGCAAACTAGAAATAGTTGATTATTTTAGAGTTTTCAACAGCGGATGCTTCATAAAGAAAATAGATGAAAAACTTGATAAGTTTGAATATAGAGAAGAAGAAGGTATATTTCTTAGTTATTCTTAAAAAAGTAAAGATTATAAATGTTATAACAAAAGAACCAAGAAAATTGTTGAAAGTGCAAGTGTTAGGATAGAAGAAGATGAAACACAAAGAATCAGTAATCCATTAGACATTCTTGAAATCATTGAAGAGGAAGGTTTTGAAGAATCAGATGAAGATGAGAAGAAGGAGAAAAAGGGAACCAAAACTCCATCCAAATATGTTAATATAAATCATAATGAAAGTAACATCATTAGGGACATAAATGAAGGAATTCACACCAGAAGAATGATGGTAAGTGAATCTAAGTAAGTTAATTTTTCTTTGTTATCCAAAATTTAGCCTAGAACCTTTTTAGAAGATAAACATGATAAGCATTAGGCTACAGCTATGGATGAAGAATTAAATTAGATAGAAAAGAATGATACTTGGGAATTAGTTCCTAGACCAAAATATTGCAATGTGATAGGAACAAAATGGGTTTATAGAAATAAGTTGAATGAAAATGGAGAAGTGACCAGAAATAAAGTAAGATTAGTATGTAAAGGATATGCTCAGATTGAGGGAATATATTTTGAAGAAAATTTTACACTAGTGGCAAGGTTAGAGGCTATTAGAATGTTTCTTAGATATGCAGTGTTTAAAATTTTCAAAGTGTTTCATATGGATGTCAAATCTACCTTCCTGAATGGGAATCTAGAAGAAGAGGTCTACATTGAGAAACTTGAGGGATTTATTCTCTCAAATATTAGTGGTCATGTATGCAGATTGAAGAAAGCATTGTATGGATTGAAACAAGCTCCTAGATCTTGGTATGCAAGACTTCATAAGTACCTGTAGGATCAAGGTTTCAAGAGAGGATTTGTTGATAGTAATCTCTACATCAAAACAAAAGGTGAGCATCAATTGATCATTGTGGTATATGTTGATGATATCATTTTTGGAGGAAATACTGAAAAAGATGACAAAAGAATTTTTTGATAATATGCAAAAAGAATTTGAGATGTCTATGCTTGGATAATTGTCATTTTTCTTAGGATTGAAAATATTTCAATTCGATAAAGGAATTTTTATATCTCAAAGTAAATATGCCAAAGAAATGTTGAAGAAATTTGGTTTTGAGGATTGTACACTAGTGGGCACACCAATGTGTACAAGAAATAAGGTGAGCAAGGATGAAGATTCACATGTTACAGATCAATCTATGTGTAGATCTATGATTAGTAGTCTTTTATATTTTACAGCATCAAGGCCACACATCATGCATGTAGTAGGTATGGTTACAAGATATCAATCATCTCTAAAAGATAGTCATGTTTAGTTGGTGAAGAGAATATTTATATATATCAAGGGTACATTGGATTACAAATTATGTTATCTCATAGGTAGAGATTTCACTTTGGTTACTTATACAGATTCAAATTGGGTAGGGTGCTTGGATGACCAAAAAAGTACAAGGGGAAGAGCTTTATTCCTTGGTGATAGCTTAGTATCATGGCTAAGCAAGAAGTAGAATTTAGTATCACTTTCTATAGCTGAAGCATAATATATTGTAGTAGTATTGTGTTGTACTCAAGTGCTTTGGATGAAGCAAACTTTGGAAGATATCCAGGTAAAGTATGATGAACCTATTTATATATTTTTTATAACACAAGTGTTATAAATATTTTTAAGAATCCAATAATGCATTCAAGAATAAAACATATTCCCATTAGATATCACTTCTTGAGAGAGCAGGTTGTAGATCAGTAGGTTAAGATGGAATATATCAGTATTACAGGGTAGATTGTAGATATTATCACAAAGGCACTACCAAAAAGCACATTTGAGTATCTGTGAGAGAAGTTAGGAGTAGTTTCTTTTACTTTCTACCATTGAGGTTCAACATCAGTTGAGGGGGAGCTAAGTGTTGTCTCCAGATAGGCCCTTTACCATTGATGTCAAAGGGGGAGAATAAAAAGTATAGGTATAGGTGTAGAAATAGGTATAAGGAATAAATACAGGTTGTTAGAGTAAGGGGGAGTTACTATTTTTTTTTTAGATGGTAGTATGTGTAGGTTTCAAGATGTGGCAGTTTCAATTTGAAGTTGTCATCAATGACAAAGGGGGAGATTGTTAGAAATATTGTCATTGATGTCAAAGGTCTAGCATTATTGGTGATAAAGGCCCCATTGCATTTAATGGTGTTTTTAATATTCATATCTTGTTTAATGTGTGTTAATATTTTAATATTAATGAATATATTTTTGGTTTCATATAAGTCAAAAGAGGGCCCATGGAGAAGTCAAAGAGTCATGAGGTAAAAGATGAAAGAGGAATGGGATGCATTTTCTCATGAAGAGTCATCTTGAGGAATTCCAAAAGTCACCATGTGAAGACAAAAGAGGTATGGCACATTTTTTCATGAAGGGACACTTTGAGGAATATGAAAAGTCACCAAGATAAAGCCAAAAAAGGAAAGGATGCTTTTGCTTATGAAGGGTCACCATATGACTTTTCAAATGCAAGGATATGAAGGGTCATGCACATTTGGTGCCATTTTCCATGAGGATTGAAGGGTCACAAAGGGTGAAGGCTAAAGGTCATTTGGAAAGCTATAGATAAAGGCCTAAGAAAACATTTGTAATATGCAAGAGAGTGCATGGTTTGTAATTATTTTCAAAGAGAGAATAGTATGAGATATTGTAGAGTTCTATCATTTGTTGAGTAAGAAACATTAAGAGATAGTTGTGTTTTATAAACAAGAGGGGTTGGTGCTCCTGTGGGTTAGTGATCCTATGGGTTGGTGCTCACAAATAGTTGTTGTGTTGGTGCTCAGAAAAGGGGTTGGTGCTCCTGCAAGTTGGTGCTTGAAAACTTTATATTTTGAGTTGGTGCTCATTCATATACTTGAGATTATTCTCTATGGTTTTTCTCACCTTGGGTTTCCACATAAAGATCTGGTCTCTCTCTTTCTCTCTCTTATGTGGTGTAAATTATTATTTTAGTTTTATTACATATCTTGAATGTATGATTGAGTGGTTAAAGAAAAGAAATCAGATTAAGTAAAAGATATATAATATACTAATTCACCCCCCGCTCTCAGTATATTTCATGCTTAATAATAATAATATAATTTGAGGGGTAGATTCCTAATGATCCTTAAGGTTTATATTTTAGTAAATTTCTTGCTTATTATTGGAAAAAGGGAAAATGAGAAACTAAGTATTGGTATGGTTGAAAAAACTATTTGATTGTGTGCACATTAAATTAGGAGATTATGAAGAACTCCTCTTTAGCCTGAGAGGATGACTTACATATAAGACAACACTAAAGAAAATTTGTTCATTAGACAAATAGTTGAGTGGATTGCCTAGCAATAGCTAGATCCCAAAAGTAAGAGCTTCCTCAGGGGTTATCAATCCACACATTTTAAAAAATTAAGTTTATAAAACAAAATAGAAAGTACTTGCATCAATAATCAAAAGCTATTAAAATTGAACACAAAAATTCTTCCTTAAGAAATATAGATTATAAATGATTAAAATAAATATTAATCTAATTAATACTAGTGCTAGATGGTTGGGATATGCTTCAGAAAATTAGAAAGGGGTCTATGAATAGGCAAGAACATAAAAAATTAGGGTTGGTTGGGGGTAGGTAGGTGAAAACAACTTGTTGGATTTTATTACCATAGTAACCATTGATGGTTAGGATGACTGTCAATGGTTAAGGTGATTATCAATGATCAAGGTAACCATTAGTAGTTAGACAGACCATTGGCAATTGAGACAACCATTGATAATTACTGTGTATAAATCTGTGTTGGTAAAAAAGATGATTGATGAGATCCAAAATATGGATTACAAGAGATGGGTAAGACATGGGTTGATTTAAAAATGGAAATAAAATAAATGAATACTAAGAAATAAGTACATGTCTTACCAAAAGTTTATTGGGTGGATAATTGAGATATTTGACCTATTGGTGGAATCTAGTTTGATTTCGATAGAGTAACAATACCTAAGAACTTGGTGGAGAGGCAATAGTAAGTTGGCTCTCTTATATGATGGTTAGATCACTATATATTTGATGACACTTGACCTAAAAAAAAAACTCCAAGATACATAAGCTCTTGATCATAATTATAGATTGTTCTCACATTTTTGATCCTCTCTTCTTATAGGCAAGGTAAAAGAGTTACAATAGCGCATGAATTGGGCATTCTAATAATAAATCACATATGCAATGGCTCATAATATTATTTAGATGAGTTATTTTTAGAAAAGAAAGGTAGGTGAGTTTGCATGTTGGTGGTTAAGAAGGTCTACCCTAGTTGTCAGTGGTCAAGGTGACCATCGGTGGTTAACCTAACCATCGACAATTGAGGATGAAGGTGAAAATTAGGTTAAAAACTAGGTTAAGTTAGTTGGAAAAATTGACTATGGTTGGACCTAGTTTGTATTCAAAGGGTGATATTGGTCCCAAAGGGGTCGTAGGTAGTCCAGGTGTGTTTTTGACATTTGAAATAATGGCTTGAAGATTTTTAGTGTCTATATTTTTCCCCTTTTTATTATGTGGCTTTGAATCAACTAGATGTAAAAAATAATAATAATGTTGGTCAAAGGTTTGGTTGCCTCAAGTATGGGAGGAGGTGTTTCCCATCAATCTAGGAGTCGATGAGGTAAAATGGAATTAGGTGTAGGTTTGACAAGGTTAGTGAAGGTGATGGTGAAGGTATATGTCTTGCAAGTACCCTAAAACACAAACAAACATGCAAAGTGTGATAAAAAGGTGTGATAGCTAAGATCATATAAAGATGAGGTTGCCATAGTTGATAAAAATGAATTTTGGTGTTAGAAAGACAAGTGACCAATGTACTACATGATAGCATCTAGGTTTGGTGATTGGGTACACTTATTAGTCTTCTAGACAAGTTCCATGTTTCTATGGTTATCCAAGGTAGGAAGTACTCCTGTGGAAAACAAAAATATGTTGAGTGTCATGGGTATCCAAAGTAGGAAGTGATCCAAAAAAGACACAAGTAAGTTAGGTAAGCATAAGATGGTACAATTGAAAAATGGTCAACATGGTAATGTTTTCACTTTGGTCAAAGGACCAAGCAAAAAGGTGTCAAAAACATGCTCAAGTTAGGTCAAAATAGACCAATGATAATATGACAAGGTGGTATGGGTGGGTAGAGAAAGTAGTCACCAAGGGTGGGTAAAATGGGTTGGTGGTGCTAAAGGACATATTTTCTAAGGGTAATGCAATAAGGTGGGTCATCATAATCATCGATGATTAGGGTACCCAAGGACAACCATTAATGGTCACCCTGACCATTGACAATCAGGGTGAAAACCCTAAATGCTTAGTGGCCAAAAGTGAAAATATAATCACTTTAATCTCATTATGACTTTTTATTACTTTGAATTTGAGCTCTAGTTTTTAGCATTTAATGGTGAAGGTGCTAGCTAAATGTGTTTTTTGAGGTGGAGGTTGGTTATCTAATGAGGTAGACTAAGGTGACCACACAGGTGTGGATGAGGAAAAATAGGGCTATGGTCAACTCCATAGTAGAGGTCATGAAAAAAGGTAGGGGGTGTCTTGATTTTGATAGGTAGGCATGATTTTATGCATGTACATTAGGTGGGGAGGTTAGGGTAGGGTGAAATGCTTAGTTTAGTTTGTTATGCCCTAAGTAGGGTTTTGGGATGTTTTGAGCAAATTTATGGGTAAATGTAGAATTTGGTAGGGTGGCTAGGTAAATTGGGTGGGTAAATAGCTAAGGGTAACAAATTAGGGTGTTTAATTATTGTTTGGGTAGTTTTATAGGGTAGGTAGGGTTTGGGTGTTCTAGCTTTAAAATACCCATAGTGACTATTGACGGTAAGGTTTGACTATCGATGGTTGGCACCCTAGAAAACTTGGGTGCCTGAACATCAATGGTCATCATGACCATTGATGGTTGACAAAGTTAAAAGAGAGGTTTGGAAATTAGTTTAAAGGTTTAGGCAAAGTGAGTTAGTGTGTGCTAGGTAGAGTTTGGCAGAGTAGATTTAGAAGGAGATATTGATGTATATTTGGGTAGATAGGTAGGATGGGAAAATAAATAAGTTAGTTTCTTAAAGGTTTAAGGTAGAATGTGGTAGGTAATATTGGCATAGGTGATTAAGCCATATTTATAAATTGGTGCAAGCTAGGTAATAGATATAGATATGCAATCAAGTGTCACATATCTTTACCAAAATCTAGTAGGGGATGACCCCAGCCAACTGGGCCCACATGAAAGAGGTTGGGTTAGGAGCTATGAGGCATTATTAGCATGTGCCTTGAGATGCATTTATGGTCATAGTGCTTATTGAGAAATGGGATCCCACTATGAACACATTTTTGTTGTTGACTAAGGAGATGACTATCTTACCTAAGGATGTGCATAGGATCACTCGACTTTCACTTCAAGGTGATTAGATCTAAAATGTCAAGCACAAGGAGTGGGATGATCATGTAGATGTTTTGTATGAGGATGATAGTGATTAGGTCAGATGGCATGCTGTGGGGTTTATTTATAGTGCTCTGTATAGGAGGGATCTAGGTGAGAGGAGACTCATGACCATGCTCATGATTACTATGACATGCTTTGTGATTCCTGACTCATGTAGTGGGAGGTTCCCTTACTTATTATTGGGGGTACTAGTCAAGATATTTATAGGTCATATGGTATTTGTTTGGGTACATAGGAGATATGGCATCAATGTCGACCTAGTTTTGCATTACTAGGCCTACTAGCACATTCAAGTGCTAAGGCTAGTAGGGTTATCATGGGCATGGTTTACACAAATTGACTTCCTTATTGGCTTTATATAGTGGAGGGGTGACTTTGCTACATTAGGTATAGGGGAGGAGCTCATGATGTAGAGTGGTTCATGGGTGCACTAGATGCACTAGTGATGGGAGATATCATATGGAGACCTTACATCCAATTTCTAATATGGCCTAGCTATAGGAGGTAGACACTCTCCCTTCAAAGATATAGATGGATACTTGATAGGTGAGATGGGGAGGTGAAGATGATTTCATTTGATAGGGTATATCAATAATTTGTCTTGGTAAAAGGTATTCCAAGTCCACTCCCTAAGTATAGGTGAAAGGATTCAAAGATCTTACTATCAAATTTGTATCCTATGCTGACTTTGCTAGACTACAAAGAGTTACTAGGTAGGGCTTAGATAAATGATGTAGGGTTTATAGATGGGTACATGGCATGGTACTATCCCATATACACAACTATATACATTGGTGGGGATTATATAGGTGTGAGGTTGATGGTCATGGATTTGGTTGAGAGAGGGGGTTAGAGGGTACAAGCACAAGGGGATGGACCTAATAAATAGGTAGAAGCAACACTAGTCATTGTATAGGCATATGTTATGACACTATAGGGGTATGTGGCCACCTTACAAGGTCAGATTGCTACTTTACATGGATAGGTTACCACCATGATAGGTGAGAGGGAATAGGCTAGGACCTCCCTAGGCTTGGTTACACTAAAGGACTCTCTAAGGTAGAGAAGAGGAGGAGCAATTAAAACATAGATAGGACCACCAAGTATCATTCCTATGCCATGATACCTAGCCATAGTGGAAGAGCTATGGTATTATGAGGCTATAGTTTTGACACAATGTCCCCAAGAGCCATGATGGGGTGAGTATAGAGCTAGCTTGGTAGGCAATGATAGTCTAGTAACACCAAGTCAGTGGGCAAAATCTATATTAGGATAGATAGGTACAGCTAAGGGATCAATAGGTATAATAGGTGGGTAGGTACCAGGATCTAGTGGTGATCTAGGAGGTAGTGTTGCCCTTAGGGCATAGATATAGCTAGATTATGACATTTTGTATATCATTAATATTCTAGCCTATGAGCAAATGTAGTGAGATGTACATTTTGAGAGAGAGACATGTCTATCTACTTGTACACATTATTATGCTATTTGACTCATGAGTTTATACATATGATTGTTATTTATGCTCATGTTCCTACTTGTTGATGTTTTTGTTTAATGCTTATGGTGTGATGTATATATTTCTTATGATATGGATGCTAGACACTAATATAGACTTAGCTAGACATGAGATGGTTTGATTTATAGTTTTACTTATGACATGATAAATTTTAATGAGTATATAATGCATTATTTTAGACTTAGATGTGTGGTGGAAAATGGTTTATTGTTTAAATGATCATGGATGTTATGATATTATCATGCTTGGTATGGTTTTGCTTGTTTTTAATGTTTATGATAAAAATCATGAGATAGTTCACTTAACAACACTAGATGGGAGACTAAAGAATATAATCAAGAGATAAACATAATCATGAAAATGTCAACTAGTCATGATAGAGTAAGAAAAGGGCATGATGCTTATTTTTTTGGTAAGGACTAAAATAAAATCAAAGTTATATTGGCTTAATGAACATAAACCCTTTGAATGCTTTGCATTAGGATTTATCAGTTGGTTAAAAGGTGTCTTAACCACATAATGTCAAGTAAGCTCAAAAATACCTTTCATATAATGTGAAGGGGAGATGGGTGAAAATGGAACCTTCTTGAGAGACTAACATGCCTCTTATATAGGTGTCTAAAGAGGCAATATAAACAAGTCTATGCCAAATTGTGTAGACTGATTGATGTGAGAAGTCTACTTGTGAAAGCTGATTATGGCTTCCACCTTACTATGATTCTTGAGAGATGATTTCCACTTTCAAAATAGTTTTCTTTTATTGTGATTTTGATGATGGATCATTTTCTAATTATTGTATATGGGAAGCTAATCAATGCAGGAAGCTTCCATGAAATTTGTGTACTTTTGACAAAATTATTCATCCCTCCTTCAAGGGAATGGTCCAAGTTTATTAGCTTTGTTTAATGCTTTTTGATAGTTGTCCTTCAAGGGAGTAGTCCACCTTATGTTTTAGCAATTTTAAATAAATCTTCAACAACTATACTTCAAGGGAGTAGTCTATGAATGCTAGGAATGACCCATGAATGATATCAGTGTTGATGTTGCTTTTTAATTATTTGATTTTACTAGACATAAAATTTCTTATATAGGCTTAAGGGTTCACATTTATGAAGTCACCACTAAAATCATAATAAGGTTGATTAGCTGTAAAAAGGTTTAGGTGACAATGACCATGGGAATCCATCCTGTGAAGGTGTGGAAAGTACCATTAGAACCATGACATAGGTAGATCCATGATACCCATTGGTGAAGATAAGGATATGTTGATGACAAATAATCACATGATTTGGTTGTAATTAGTTACCCTTAAATTAGAGATATGGAATGTGCAAAGATAGCAAGGGATGAGTTTAAGTTGGACAAAAGATAAACATGATCCTTCTCAACAAAGAGTGGGTGTAAGTGTGAAGCATTAAGGAGATTGGGTTCTAAGTGGCCTTCAAGAGAAGAGAACTGATAAGATCCTAATCCATACTTGTGGGTTATGATATAAGGTCCAAGCCAACTAAAATCAAACTTTCCCCACTTACTTTTCTCCATATTAGTGATAAATTGGTTTTATTTTAGGATGAGTTCTTTGATATTGAATTATCACACTTTAAGGTGCTTGTTATAGGCATGCTTGATGCACTCTTGATAGATGTGAAGATGAGTAAGGGATGTTAAATGATGCTCATCAAGTAGCTTGAGTTGGGATAAATGGTGTTGATGATAATCATTCTAAGAAATAAGCTCTTGCAAAGATATGTGAAGAGATGGGATTTAGACTTCAAGAGGTAATACAGCCTCTATTTTAAACACAAGAGAAAATAAGGTAGCACGCATAGGGGTTATAATGCTAGTATGATATACCCATAATGCAAAAGGGATGTTAAAATGCTCATCTTGAGCAAATGTGTTGACCATTTTAGTTAGCATGTTATTAATATTTTTATTAGAGGCCTCAGATTGTCCATTTTCTTGGGGGTGATAGGGTAGGGATAAGCTTAACTTAATGCTTAATTCATTGCATAGACCCTAGACTTACTTTTTCTTAAAGGATTTACCATTGTCGGTGATAATCTTATGAGGAACACCAAAATGATATATAATGTGATGGTTGATAAAGTTAGTAATCTTTTTGCTTTGGTCAAGACTAGAGGAATAACCTCTACCCACTTGGTAAAATACTCAATCATAGTGATGAAGAGTGGTGTCACTGTGAGGAATGAGGGTTAATATCACCAATAAGATCTAGACTCCATTGTGAGAAGGGCCATAAATTGGTGTAAACTCGAAGACTATGGCTAGGTGTGTGATGCAAGTTAGTATGTTATTTGACACATGACACACTTTTTCATGTAATCATAGTAGTCTTGGTTAAATTTAGGCCAATGATAGCCTAAGATAAGGTTACACTTAGATAAAATGAGGCCAATAAAGTGACCACCATAGATTTCATCACGTGTTTCCTTGATAGCATGAGAGGCTTCTTGAATACATAGGAAATAGAAGAAGAGGCCATCAAAGTCACATTTACAAAGGATTCATTTGATAATGGTATAGTAAGAGGTGCTCTAGATAAATGTTCTTTGAGAATACCTAGAAAGACTAGAAGGAACTATGTGAAGGTTAAGGTAGTCAAAGTTTTGCTGATACCAAAGGTTGATTTAGGAATCCTCTACATTAAAAATGGTGGGAGAGTTAGGTTTGACATTGGAAGGTTGGGTTAGCCTATGGATGATAATAAATAGCTTAGAATTTAAGAGTGAAAATGGGTTTTGACAGGTGAGGGAAGCCATGGTGTCAGTGAACTTGTTAGTAGATCACAGAGTTGATTGGATGTAGTAGTGTTTGAATGATGCTAAGAGTTTGCCAACTAGTTACTTGTATTATTAAAGGACATCATTTTTACACTAGTAAGAGTCCTTGATTTTATTGACCACAAGTTGGGAGTCACCAAAGATGTTATTTTTTTTACTTTTAGGGATAAAATAGTTTAAAGGCCTATCACGAGGGCTTCATACTTAGCCATGTTGTTGGTACATTCAAAATCAAGCTTGAAGGATAAAGGAAGAGGTTCACAGTCAAAGGGGATAAAGATGGTACCCACTCCCCCACTATTCTAACACTTTGACCCATCAAATAACCTGGTGAATTGATAGTTAAAATCCACCTAAGAGAGGGCCCTAATGGACTTGTCAAGGACCTCAAGAGGAGGGGGTTAGTTGTCTACTAAAGGTGATTCAAATAGTTAGTTAGCAATGACTTGTCATTTAACTGACTTTTGCTAAAGGAAATGAAGGTCAAACTCTATTAAGAGCATTAGCTACTTGTCTATATGTTAGCTTTGGTATGGCTTGGAGTGCATGTACTTGAGAGGTTTAGTGTTGGTTATGACATAGGTTTTATGGTTAAGAAGGTAGTGGTAAAGTTTGGTGGCCACACAGACTAAAGCTAAGTAATGTTTCTCAGTATGGGTATATTGAGTCTCATACTTTACAAGTGTACAACTAATGTAATATACTGCTTGTTATTTGTGTTGTTTATCTTGGTGAGCCAGCATTGCCCTTAGGAAATGGTAGGTGGTAGAGATATATAGGTAGAAAGGTTGGCCATCCTTGGGAGGGGTAAGGAAAATTGGAGACAAAAGGTACTTTTTGAGTGAATCAAAGGCCTTTTACAAGTCACTATTCCACTTAAAGGATACATCCTTCTTTAGAATGTGGTGAAATTGTTGGAACTAGTCTGAAAGCTGGGAGATAAATTGATGAATGGATTGAAGATTATATTATAAGATATGAAGTTGCTTAAGGTTGATTGGAAGGAGCATGTTGATGATGGATTTGATTTTGACAAGATCGACTTCAATTCCATGAAGGGAGAAAATGAAGACAAGAATTTTCCCTGATAAGACCCTAAAATGCATTTCTTGGGGTTAAGACAGGCATGGTAATAGATGCATTCAAAGATGATCCTAAGAATAACAAAGTGATCTTTTTAGAGTTTGGGTTTCCTGAGAAGGTCATCAACATAATCCTCGACAATCCTATGGATGAGGTCATGGAAGATATAGGTCATGGTATATTGATAGGTTACACCAACATTATTTTGTTTGAAAGGCATGACTCTATACCATAAGGTTCCCCATGGGGTGGTAAAGGTGGGTTTGTGCTAGTTTTTAGGAGTAATTAAGAGCTCATTATAACCCAAGAACTTATCCAGAAGAGATAACATCTCATGCCTAGCTATAAGATCAACAAGCTAGACGATGCTTAGTAGAGGAAATTCATATTTAGGGCAAGTGAAGTTGAGGTTATGAAAGTACACACAAATGCATTATCCCCCTATGGATTTGGTGATAAGTACAATATTAAATACCAATTAGGGGTAGTCAATGGGTTGAATGAAATTAATAGATAGGAGATATTGAAGATCTTCTTTTATGAGAAGGGCTATGTGAGGGTGCATGCATCAAAACTTTTACTTGATAGGCTTGGCATCATGGTTGGTGATTATGTTATGGGTAGAAATGGTAGGGTCAATTCTATGCATGTCATTATAAGACCAAGTAGAGGCTATGATACAGCCTTGGAGGAAAGAGCATAAGTCCTGAAGTTCCTTGACATTCAATGATTGGCCAAGTTTTACAATGTAGAGGTTATCTGGAGTACCCAAGTTAATATCCATATTGGATTTGTTTGACATGGTTGAGGCATCAGGAGGAAGGTATTTGTGAATTGAAGAATCTAGGGCACCAAAATAGGTGAGAATAAAACCATAATCCTAGCACTAAACAATGTTAATGGTAGGAGAGTTTTATCATATCATCTTAGGATGGGTTAAAGGGATGGTTACGATCTCCCCCTCATTTTGATAAGTTAGGGGTCTAAGGTTGACCATGTTGATGAAAAAAATTAGGTGGGATGATGTCATTATCCTCACATGCAAGTGGAGGTGAGGTCAATGAGGAAGGGGCATCTTTTTTAACAATGGTAACAGTGGCTTATTTGGCTTTCTTCTTATTAAGTTAGATGAAACCAGTTTTATGCTTCTTGTGTGACTTATTAGTTTTGATGGTGACTAATTCATGTGGGCCATGCTTATATTTCCCAAGATTGAAGCCTTTCTAAGCACATTGATGGAGGTATGTCTTGGTAAAATTTAGTTTATCTAGGTAAGAGAAACTAATGATGAATGGTCAAGGTGAGATAGAGGTGGTAGAAGCACTAAGGGATTTTTCAAGTCCCCTATAGGAAAAATGGGTTTTATAGTGGGAAGGTTCAAAGGGAATAATAGTCTTAACATTGGGGTCATATCTCAGCTGGTTAGTAAGTTATCCATACTCATGAGTAGGGAAAGCATCAAGGGCTAAAATGCAATACTCCCCCAAAGAAAGGCAATGTAACATTGATTCTAAAGGGTCAATGGTAGGGATTTGGTTTGAAGGGATAAAGGAACTAGTCGATGCCTCATCGGTAAAAGAGGAGATGATATCCACTTTGGTCATTGAAGGTTGGTTTTTAGCTATTAAGGGTGTATTGAATGGGGGTATGAGGACATCCTTGGGGTCATAGGTCATGTTACATGTAAATAAGGGACTTGGGTCAGCTCGGATGGTGATGACCTAGCTTTCATGCTCAAAATTAATGCAATGGTGGAGGGTAGAGGGAATGCAACCCATGGAATGAATCTAAGGTCATCCTAATAAGACATTGTATTGAAATTCACCTTTCACAACATAGAAAAGTTTGGAGAGCATATGGGGTCCTAAACAGATATGAAGGATGATAGTTTCCAAAGTAATGACCATGGTATCATTGAAGAAATTAAGGATGGCCAAAGATTTAAACATGACATTGTTTAGTAAGTTGAGTTTGTTATAGGCATGAGAGGAGATGATGTTAGTGATATATCCCCCATAAATCATGACCCATTTGATGTAGGTTTGGTTTATGTAAGTATTAATAAAGAGAGAGGGATCTAGGTCCTTGACATTGATGGAAGGTATTTCTGAATCCTTAAAGGTAATAAGATTATAAATTTGAAGGGCATCAATAAAGGCTGCTAGAGGTTGGGGGTCCTCTGATTGGATCTCAATGGATTTTAAAGACTTTATTAATGTTTGGTGGTGATGTGGAGAGGTAGATATCAACTCATACAAGCTCATATTCATCAAGGTCTAGTGAAGTTGCTTGAGGATAACTCTCTTGATAGATTCTGAGGGGTTAGATTAGGAAGCACCTAGAATACACACCTTGGGTTTGGTGGAAGATGGTGATGGATGGATGTGGGTTGGTTGGGAGGTTTAATATGGATACATCCATGGAATGGACACCTTAGCCTTCCATTTGTACTTATACTATGATTTTGTGACCACATTAATAGTATGCATAGAAGGAGAGATTGAGGTAGTTGACTAGTTAGACTTGTTTTCACTCTTAGGTAAGAGTGGAGGAGTAGGTAAGCATTGGGTAGGAATTGTTATTGGTTAAATTGGTTTGGGGCCCATAAGAGTCTCATTTGTTAATATATCATCCTCATTATAGATTTGATGGATAACAATTTGGAAAGCCTTACAATTCTCCATATCATGGCTCGGTATCTTATGATAAAAACACATGTGGTGGTCATTATACCAAATGGGTTTATTCAGGAAGAGGGTCAAAGGACTTGATGGGAGGTAAGGTGAAATAAGAAGTCTATAATAACATATGGATAATAGTTAAGTATGACTTAGATAAAGGTGGTAAGGGTGTGATGGTCTTTGAATTTATGGTTGAAGTAGGAGGTTGTTTAGAAGCAAGTTTGGTGATAGGTTTTTTGGGTAGGGTGGTATAGTTGGTTCATGATCTAAATTTAGGGAAGGATATTGATGATATAGAGGTGAAAGATCATAAGGTTAGTAGCTTAGGTATTTTTGGCATGGTGAAAAGAGGTTCATCAAAGAACAACTATGAAGGTGTAACCAAGAGAGGTGGTAGGGTTTTGGTAGAGGCAATTGGCTTCCTACTCAAGGTAGAGGGATGAGGTCCTAGAATGGAGGGAAAGGTTAAGGGAGGTAAAATTTGGGCCTTCTGACCTTTGTGTGGTTTTACCTCTTTGGTTGATTTGGTCTAGCATTTGGTTGCTAGTTCTAGTGAGCCAAGCTCGACCTTCATCGACGGGTGACTAAGGATTCATGTGGGGAAGATGCCAAGATTATTGATTGGTTTGATCAATTTGGTCTAAGAAGGTGATCTAGTCACTTGGGGTTTAGGTGCCTTGGATGGTTAAGGGATTATTATATTGGTAGAAGTTATTATTTTGGATGGTAGGGTAGAAGTTCAAATAGTGGAAGTGGTGGCTTGGTCTACTAAAGGTATGGATAGAGGTTATTTCTTAGTGATATAAGGTATCTCTAATTTATACTAGAAGGTGGCTTGATCTATGCTAGGGTTAGAGATAAATTCTAATTTATACACTAGCCTAGAGAATGGTTTATATCTAGTTTTATTCCCTGAATAGTGGACCTTAAAGATAAGCCCCTAGGTGGAGACACAAGGATGGTAACCTTATCCTCTTCCTCAATTAAAGGATGTAAGGTTGATATAGGTGGTTACTTAGTGGGAAGAGTTGACATGGGGTTTCCTCCTTGGGAATTATTTCCAAAGGGGGATTAGGTTTCTCAATTGTTAAAGGTAAAGATAGGGTGGTAATGGTTGGTCATTATGATATATTAGTTTAAAGGTAGTCTAGTGGTTCCACTACCTCAATAAGTGGAGGCAAAAAGGATGGTATTTCTTTGGTTTGAGTTTTTGAAGGAAGGAAAGGTAAGTCCACTATCTCAATAGATGGTGGAAGACCAAAATATTGGGTACTAGGTGGTTCGGTAATGAGTGCATCAAGGATCATGTTAACTATATGGGTATCATGAGAGCACTTGATGTTGTTTCTCTCATTATTGGTAGGAGCATGGTTTGGAAAGGGCTGCCTGAATATATCAAGGGTTTGGTTTGATGGTGCATTGAGGTTGTCCAATGTAAGCTCCTCCTTATCAATGAGGGATTGGATATGGCCTTTGAAGGTGTTGCACCTAATGATGTCATGTCTTATTACTCAATGAAAGGCACATAGATCATTCTCATTGAACCAACTAGGTGTAGGATGAGAGGCATCAAACTGTTGAGGAGGCTTGATAGGAGGAAGTTTAATGATGTTTGATTTCAATAACTTCTCTAAGATGGATGCATAAGATTCTCCAAGTGGAGTGAATTAATTTTGGTTTTGGTTGATTGCATTTTAATTGGAAGAACTAGATTAACTTGGTTGGTTGATGGAAGGTGGAGGAGCATATTTAAGGACAACCTCATTTGTGGTTCCCTTGTTCTAAATATTGGTATTAGACTGGTTGCTTATCTTGGAAGAAGAGGCTTCATTAGTTTTATATAATGAGTTCTTATTTTTGAGCTTTAGATTTCCTTTATCAATGGATCAGTTCTCTAACTTACGTGCCATAGTAAAATCTTCATCAAATGTTTGGAAGATTTGGACACATAGTGTAGAGGAGAAATAATTAGCACATGCCTGAGCAAAGAGCTCTATGAGTTTGGGTTGAAGTAGGGAGAAGGAGAGTTGGTTAATAATGCTCCTCTAATGATCCAAAAAATTATAAATGGATTCATCTTTAAACTACTAGATGGAATATAGGTCAATGATAGAACATTTCTTGGATATGTTGATCAAAAAGTGGTCTAAGAAGGTTTGATCTAGTTGGGTGAAGGAAAATAAAAAGTGCTTGGGTATGACACTATACCAATCCAATGCTAGACTGGATAAAGACATGGGGAAGGTAAATAGAAGAAAGGCATCATCATAAGTTATGAGATAAAAATCATTCCTAAATTCCCTAATTTATTGTTGGGGATCCTCCTTACTTTGAGACATAGAGAACTTGGGGAGTTCCCATTAGGACATATATGGTCTGAATAGGTATGAATGGATGGATGGGCTCATTATAGATTTGTTCATATGATAAGATGTTGTGAGCACCTCAAATGGATGACTCTAAGTTGGTCATCTTATCCATAAGCATATTAATTAGGTCTACTTGGGGTTGTGCACCTAGAAGGTTATAAGATGCATACTGCTACAGTGGTTGGGAGACATAATAATAGTGGGTGGAAAGTTAGGAGGCTACCACATATTGGTAAATACATGCCAATGGTTGGGTGGAAGACACATAAAGGTAGGTATATGTAGGTGGTTGGGTAGTGTGTAATGGAACATTCCCTTGTAGGTTAGGGGTGTATCCAAATTTCGGTGCAAGGGGTGCTTGTTAGACAGGAGTAATAGTTGGGTTGGTGACCAATGGAAGGGTGGTGACCCTTGTACTAATTTGTGGTAATGTAGAGGGTATGGAAACCATAAGGCATTAAAGTGGAGTAGTGGTTGATAGATTGGGGGTAACTATAGGAAGGTTGGTAGTGTTATAGGTAGGCACTCCCACTATGGTAGAGTGGTTGGTAGGAGTGGAAGGTACACAGGCAGTGGTAGTTAAGGTTGGTTAGTTCTCTATGGTAGTCTTAAAGGGGTTGTTGCTTGATGAGGAAGCTTGGGTAGTCAATGGTCAAGTAGTAACCATGGAAATAGAGGTAATCCCCATGAGGTGGAGAGGTGTGCCATAAGGGAGATCTATAGGTGTGGATGAAGCTGGGGTACAGTAAAACATGGTTGTAAGATAATGTTACAAGGCCATGGGATTGTTATCTAAAAAATTGAAAAAATCCACATCTCCTTAAGGAACCTCTTGAGGAAAGGTAGGACTTCTTAAAGGATAAGGGGAATCTATTGGTTTAGAAATGTAGTCCATGGATGAAGAGGTAGAAGAGGTAGGTTGTCTTGGTGAAGGATTTTGCTCCATAAAGTCTCTTTGCTGCTAGCGAGTGAGAAACATATGAGATAGGGGAGATAGAAATTAGAAACAACCTCACTACTCAAATAAAGAGAAGATAATAAAATGATCAAAGAAATAAAATCACACTCTATAAGATATGTTAATCCCTAGAGTTTTAATTAATTTTTCTTTTGGCTTATGCCTTAAGAAACTATGTGACTGAATTTGGTTTGTAGAGCAAGTATTAAAGAAGAAGTCTAAGGTTAGTTTTAGGTTATGTTTAGGCACTCAATATTAATCTATATTGGAATCAATATGTGGCTTGGTATTGGGGCCTACCCCCTGACTTCACACAATTTAGCAATAAGTGTGTCAGGTGCTTAGCCAATATATATTGATATCCAGAGATTAGACTCAATCAAAGAGTTAAATTGGTTCTCCCCTTGGTAATGACCTCCAAGTAGGATTTTTGGGAAAGTGTAAGGTTACTACTAGGTGATGAAATCCTAGTCAAGCCTTGTCTCAATTTTTTTTGATGTTTAATTGATGAAAGTGGTTTGGTTTAGTATGTGAAACAAAGAGTGAAGTAATGATAGATTAATCTACTTTTAAATTAAGCTATGTGAACTAAAATTTCAAGAAGTTGATGCATGCACTTTATTTTAAACCCAAAAGAGATTTTAGTTTCATTAAGGAGCATAGATAGAGAAAAAAAAGCCTATAGATGCAAAGAAAGTAAAAGCAAAGTAAAGAATCAAGGTCCCACTAGGTGTGTTAGAATGTTTCAATAAATTTCATGCTTATTATTGGAAAAGGGAAAAGAAGAAACTAAGCATAGGTATGGTTTAAAAATATATTTAATTTTGCATGCTTTGAATTAGAATATTACTAAGAACTCCTCTTTGGCTTGGGAGGATGACCTACAAATAAGAAAGTACTAAAGTAAATATGTTTGTCAGACAGATAGTTGAGTGGATTGCCTAGTGTTATCTAGATCATAGAAGCAAGAGATTCTTTGGGGGATGTTAATCCAAACATTTTAAATAATTAAATTTTTAAAATAGAATATAAATACTTGTATCAATAATCAAAAGGTATTGAAATTGAACACAAGAATGCTTGCTTAAGAAATATAGACTAGAAATGGTTAAAATAGTGATTAAGCTAATTAATACTAGTGATAGATGGTTGGGGTATGCTTCATAAAATAAAAAAGGGGTTTATGAATAGACAAGAACATAAAAAATTAGGTTTGGTTGGGGGTAGGTATGTGAAAACAACTTGCTAGTTTTTATTGCCACAATGACCATCAATGGTTAGGTTCACCATCAGTGGTTAAGGTTATCATTATCAATGAAGGTGAGTATCAATGATTGGACAAACTATTGGTGGTTGAGACAACCATTGATGGTTACTATGTATGGATCTATGTTGGTAAAAAAGCTAATTGATGATATCTAAAAGATGGATTCTGGCGGATGGGTAAGACCTGGGTTGAAGGTAAAATAGAAATAAAGTAAATGAATACTAAAAAATAAGTACTTGTATTACTAGAAGTCAATTAGGTGGATGATTAAGGTAGTTGATATGTTGGTGGAATCTAGCTTCATGTCAATAGAGTAATGGTACTTGTGAACTCGATGGAGAGGCAGTGGTAAGTTAGCTCTCTAATATAATGGTTGGATTATTGAATTGTTGATGATGCTTGAATTAGAAAAAAAACTCCTAGATACACAAGCTCTTGATCACAATTACATATGGTTCTCAATTTTTTTCTCTTATCTTCTTATAGATAAGGTAAGAGAGTTTAAAAAACATGTGAATTGGGCCTTCTCATAATAAATCACATATGTAATGTCTCACAGCAGGATTTAGATGAGTTATTTTTAGGAAAGTAAGGTGAGTGAGTTTACATGTTGGTGGTTAAGGAGGTGCACCCTAACTATCGGTAATCAAGGTGACCATCAGTCGTCAACCTAACCATTGGAAATTGAGGGTGAAGGTTAAAAGTAGGTAAAAGTATAGGTTAAGGGAGTTAGGAAAATTAACTGGGGCTAGACCCAATTTGTGGTCAAAGGGTGATATTGGTCCCAAGGGGGTCCTAGGTAGTCTAGGGGTGTTTTTAAAATTTGAAATCACAATGTGAATTTTTTTTGTCTAAAATTTGAACCTTCTTCCTATCCAACTACATCACTCCTTTATTCAATGGTTCAAAATTCAATTTTAGTACATCTACTATTTATTTAGGCATCACCATTATGCGCACACCCAAATCAATCATGGAATTGTGCAATAATTTCTTCCCCATAATCAATGTTAGATAAAATGGGGTAGGTTTTATTTTGCTTACCCCTTATTTGGCATTAATAAATGCTGAGGGTATCTGGGGTTACATGCTCATGCTAGCTTCCTTTAGTACATATTTCTACTTAGGTATTGATAGGACATCCCATAGGGAGATGTTGGCCATAATCATTTTCAGCTACTCCACCACATTATATGACCCTGGTGATAGAACCTTAGTGTATTTTACCTTGTTTTACATTGTTTTACTTCACTTTTGATACATATGAGGTGGCGGTTGGGATACTGAACCCCTTTTGAAAGTCATTTGAGGCCTCACTGTAACTTCAAGGATCTCGACCAACATTTTCTTGGAGCATGTGTAATAATTAGATTGAACTTATAAGGCTTTATACACATGATCTTCACTTGCATAGACCACATCTTCACCTTCTACCCAGGAGAAGAGTGCATGCTATAGGGATATCTCTTCCTCTTATTCCAAGGACATTCCTTGCATTTGCACCATCAAAATGGCATTATTAACCCCTAGGATTGATATACATAGTCTGAATTAGGTACATTCCTTTATCACTATTATTTGGTAACCTTCTACTATATATTTCCCCTTAGATAATTTCATGGTCGATGAGCATTGTTACAAGGGAAACACCATGAATTAGAATCATCTACCAAGTTATTTTGGCTAGTAACTAGCTTCCTATTTGCATTTCATGATATTGCATGCAAAGGGTCAAGTATCACAACCATTTGGATCACATGCCGTCTGGTGATTTAGTACTTGATGATTCAAAGCTTTATGGTTTGGCCTTTGCCTTTTTAAGTGCTAGTTTTGCTAGTAATGTGCTCTCCTTTCTTGGTAATTATTGAAAGGGGGATTTGGGGGCATAGCCTACTATCTTTTGAGATTTATTATCTCATTGGAAAAGTTCTATAAGATACTCTTCATGTCATTCATCTTCATGGATAATGAGGACTAAGAAGATATGTTCACATGATTGGGTGAATATACATACATAGAAGGTGGGGCTTTTGAGGTACTTGAGACTTCTTCTTGTGGCAAAATTGATATCTCTAGGAACATTAGCATCGATGGCCATGGAGGAATATTTTACGCATCTATTAAATTATTTTTGGCTCTTATTGTTAGATCATAAGCATCTAATATCATCTATCCTCTAAGAGAATGGATCATAATCATAATATATAATTTGAAAGCCTTAATGTAGAAAATAATAGCCATGCCTGTGGGTGGCTAACCCACTATTGATATCCTTTGCCAAGTCTTTTGGAAACTATTATTGAAATCAACAATGGCCTTTTGTAGGCCCCTCTCGATAATTATTAGTTTTTGTAGTAGGGATTATCAATCTTCCTTCTCACTAAATCAATCAAAAACAATTTATCACCCAAGTCATCCTAGGTGCTTATGGAGTTAGTTGGCAAAGATCAATACCAATCGAGAGCCCTTATTTTAAAAGAAGTGGCTATTAGCCTTAAATCTATATTCTACACATTGACATAGTTCATAGTTTACACATTTACAACATCTTGGAGATGTTCTTCTATGGTCTTGAAATCCTCTCCTAAGAATTTAAAGAGCCCATCAAAGAATTTATAGGAATGGGGTTCCACATAGCTGGGGGTGTCAAAGGGATAAGTGGGCTACCACTATTCCATGATACAAAGTTCCTTGATGGGACTTAAATAGCCATTTATTATTATTGAGTAGTGTTATACCCTATGGTCCATTGGTAATTTGGAGCTCCTAGAGGTGGTGTTAGTAGGCTAAAAATATTTGTTGCTTATGAAAATCATTATCTCTTGCCAAGGATTGACGATTTGTTTGATCATATCAAAGGGGCAACAATATTTTTTGGGATTAAATTAAGATCAATATGACATCAATTGATAAAAAATAAATATTATGTTCATAAAATAAATGTTTAAACTCAGTATGACCATCACAAGTTCACTTTTATGACCTTTGGCTTAACAAATGCATCAACTGCATCTATGAACTTGATGAATAGCATATTTAGGAATTACCTAGATAAATTTGGATATAATTTCTTAGATTACACTCTTATCTATTGTAATAATTAGGATTAACATGAATAACACTTAAGGTTAGTCTTGAAAAGGATAATATGACATAATTTGTATGAAAATATTTCCAAATGTGATTTTTACTAATCTAAAATTAATTACTTAGGACACATAATTTACAAGGATGGTATTGTTGTGTACCAATAAAAGATTAAATCTAACCAAGAATGGCAAACCCCTACTAACATGAATGAAGTAAATATTTTTTATGGGTTTGGTTTTTTATTACCACAAGTTTCTGGAAAAAAAATCTAGCATAGCCAATCCTATTACTTCCTTAAAGTGTAAGAGCAAGAAACTTATATGGAGTCCCCAATGTGAATAATCTTTTAAGAACACTAAAGTGTTTTTTACTATAACACATATACTTGTTATTCTTAATCTAAATGGTAATTTTGAGATATGGTTTAATGCTTGTAAGAAAGGATATGGTAGTGTTTTTACTCAGGATGGACATGTTGTGGCTTATGATTCATGAAAGTTCAAAGAGCATGAAAATAATTGTCTTACACAAGACATGTATCTTTCTTCCATAGTACATGCTCTAAATAAATTGAAGAATTTTCTATTAGGAAAGAATTTTAAGTTGAAATATTATCATTATATCCTAGAACAATTATTTTCCCATGATGATTTAAATGCATGCCACCGTAGGTGGCTGGAATTTGTCAGTAATTTTGACATGGGAATTTCCTAAGTTAAAGATAAAGAATGTCATATTGAAGATTCACTCAACTAACATGCATACCTTTTTGCCTTGTCTATGATATAATATAATTTTAAAATTATTGTGTTAAAATAATAGTTTTCTAATGAATTCTTACATGAGGTAATAGTAGGTTTGGTTGATTAGCCTATTGTAGAAGAGTTTGATAACTTTTATATTTAAATAGATGTCATTATAAGGAAAAAATTAGAATTTTTGTACCCAATTATAGAGATTTATAGAGATTAGTTATGAAATAAGTGAGTACAACACCTCATTTTTCTCATCCTAGTGTCAAAAAAATGACACATGAGATAAAAAGGCATTACTTTTAGCCTAGTATGAGTCATGATGTTGCTAATTTTATGGAAAAGTGCTTAGAATGTCAGTTTGTTAAGACTAAAAATTTCCACCATCTATATTTGTTGTACCCTCATGTTATACCAAGATGTAAGTGGGTTATAATCTCACATGATTTCATTTCTAGGCTACCTAAGTCAGGCAATAAGCATAACACTATTTTGGTGGCAATTGATAAATTTACCAAGGTTGGTCACTTAATTTCTACATATTTAACTGATGATGCTTATATGTTTGTAGAACTTTTTGTGAAGGAATTAGTTTTGGTTGCATGGCATGCTAGAAGTGATTATCTCAAATAGAGATAATTTATTTAATTCAAAGTTTTGTTGAACTTTGAATGAAATGTTTGGAACTCAATTAAATTTTAGTTGTTCATACAACCCAAAATTGGATGGTTAAACTTAAATATGGAACTAGGTGGTTGAAAACATGCTAAGATTGTATGTTATGGATCAACAAACTAAGAGGGAATAATACCTATATTTAGTTCAATTTTCTTACAATAACTCATACCATTCTATGATAAAAATATATCCTTTTGAAACTATATATTGGTGTACATGTAGAACCCCCACTTGGATGGGATAGCTTGTAAAATAGAACTATTATTGACCTTGATGTACTCTAGGAGTATGATAAGAAAATGGTTGTAATATGCCAAAATTTGAAAGCTACATCTGATTGATGAAAGAGATATGATAATAAAAAAATAACAACACATGAATTTAATGTTGGTGATAAAATTTTCCTATGTGTTAGACACCATAAAATGTAAATCAAGTTTAGAAAGACATCCAAGTTAACTCCACACTTCATTAACCATTCACATTGTGGAAAATATTATTCATGTTACTTATCAGTTGGCCCTTCATCCGTATCTATCTAGGAATTATGATGTTTTCCATGTTAATTTATTAATAAAATACATATTTGATCCATCTAATATCTTGGAATATAAAATAATTCAAGTTACAAAAGAGGAAAGATGCAGTTGGAACCTATGAAAAATCTTGTACCATCTTGGCATTAAGTTGAGAAATAGATATATTCATTAAGTATTGGTCCAATGGGATAACTAAGTGAAAGAAGTGATACTTCGGACGATGAAAATATTTTCAAGAAACATTATCCCTTATTATTTAACTATTCATTAATATGATTCCTCTCTATGAGGAGGAGGATGTCATAACTTAATTGATTGATGTATTTTCAATTTTTTGTTTGAGATATGGCTATAAAATATTTTGCCTGATTAATGGTTGACACTTTAATTTATTACTATAGATTTTATTTCAATTCAAATGTTATTATTATATTATCATTGATCATCAGTTATGATTCATTATAATATTAGATTATTAATGACTTAGTTTTTATACTTTGATTCATTAATTTCATGTTTGGAGTATTTGTTAGAGTTTAAAAATTAAATTATTACTTGGGATGTTTATAATCATTTTCTCCATGAAATCATGAGAGGGAAGGGAACAAGGTGTTGTAACATGTACATCAACCCCATAGTTAAATTAATCCTTCGTTGAGCAAGTAAGCTTAATCTTATTACATTTTTCCATATGGGTATTATTGGAATAGTTCTATTGAAGTATTTGAAGGACTATAGGTGCATTTTGAAGTCATTTGAATTCATGTTGGACCTACATTTCTCATTTCCTTAAACAAACATATTGGGTTTTACTTAGAATAAAGTGGTTGTTATGTTTTGAACTCAACATGAGTAGGGTTTTACTTGGAATGAATTGTTTGTGAATTTTTGAACTCATCTCGAGTAGAGTTAATATTACTTAGCTATGAGTTATGTTCTTTGTTATTTTATTAAAAACACATGATGGTTGTAGAAAGGTTACACTTGACTATTTGGGATTTTTTATAAATTTTGTGGACTTTATTTTGACTCAGATGTGTTACTTTTACAATCACCTTTTTCATATAGTTGGTTGTGTGTTATTTTGGTTACTAGTATAACAACCCATTTTTGGCATAACATGATTATGCTTGAATATATGGACCTTGATTAAGGGTTTGAGGCTTACTCAATGGGTTTCTTGTGATTACTCATCTTCAATCTTTAACTTGACTAATTTATTTAAGTGAGTTTCCAATGTTACTTGGATTTTATGGATGGGAACTTTGTTGGGTTTGAATGCATTGCCTTAAGCACATGCGTTTGATTGAATGAGATGCTTCTCTAGTATTAGTTAAAAAAATTGAGTTATTTTCATGTATGGATTATTCAATTTAATGGATTCAAAGTAAAATTAGGTTTTTTCCACGAATCATGAAATAAAAAGCAATTCGGACCTACTTAGAGTTTTCTTATGTTATTATTGAATGCATGTTCTTTTAGGATTGGATAGAAACTATTATAGAAATGTTAGAAATTGTCCATTTTATTTCTCTTTTTGGAAACCTATTAATTCATGATGACTATTTTTGGTTTCATTATGGTACTCGGTTGAGTATTGATTGTTTGGGAAGAAATTTATTAATGGCTTATAATCTTATTTCATACTCCAAACCTTCCCTATGACTCAACTATATGATTTCACCATCTAGATGATGGATGGGGTGGCTAGGGACACCAATGTATGGATAATTGGGATGGAAGGGTGGGGTCTACTCCATGTTATAGTGTGATTTTTTCCCCTTCATTATTGATATTATGTTGGTGGCATGTTTGTTTATCAGTAGCCTGTTGGTATGCAACTCTTTTTTAGGTGTTTTCATATGAATTTTTATGATAAAATAGTGTTGATGTTATATTTAACTCATTATGCTTTATGTTCAAGTACTTATTTAACCTTTTAATAATTATTTAAATTGTATAGAGTTCTATTTTTTTATATAATCTTAAGATCAGATGCTTCTTATTTGAGTAGCAATTGTGATGACTTATTTTATATTATTCATTTTGCACATTATTGTTTGTATCAATATTATAACATATATACATTGTTGGATATAATTTTTTAGATGAATTATATAATTTAAGTGATTTTATAATCATAATAGATAAATATTTTCATTACTTTTAATTGGAAGAATGAATAGTGCATTTGCATGTTCACTGAGTTACTTAGTAACCATCTAAAAGTTTATTCATATTATAATATATTATCATATTAATTTCTATTTATTTTTTAAATTATTAAAATGGTAGCTGAATTATAGAATCTTTTATGTTGGTGTATGAAATATGGAAGTTGTGGTTATTATAAGGCATATAGTTACAAGCTTATTGTGTGATCACTTCATTTATTTGAGCTAATGGAATGTGAGTTGATAATGGATATTGGAAATGATTATATAATATCAAATATTGGTTTTATAAGTTTTAATAAATACAATAGTTTTATAAATCATATATTGTAAATCAAAAACATGTTATCAATTTGATGGTTGCATATTTATCCACTTTACATGTCTTTAGTTAGACTGAATTATCAATAGTTGTATAGAAGTTATTATTCATGTGTTGTTATTTCATTATTTTTATAATAAATTGTGTTGCTTTTGAATGTCTAAAAAATTAAGAAAAATTTTGTTAGTCATAATGATATTAAACATGGAAACAATAATGAAAGCTGTAATCTTGAATGTTGATTGTTCTTCATTGGCACATTGTAGTATTTTAATTGGTTAAGGATTCAAGTAGAATGGTTTATTATAATACTTGAAGTATAAAGACTTATGTTTATATTATCCCCATTTTAAGATTTTTATTGACTATTATTTAAAATTTTATATTATTGAAGCATGAGATAATTAAAAAAGGTTGTATTTATCATGGTAGCTGGGTTTTATGGTCATGAATAAAATGGAGATTTAACTGTTCTTATACCTATATAAATTCATAGTTTTGAAAAAATCCAAAGATTAATACACATGGTGGTTGTTTCAAAACATGTTTTATGATTTATAATTTGTGTTCAATCATGAATTTTTATTTGATAGGTAAAGATGGTTTGAAGGAACTTAGACGCAATACAAAAGAGAACAAATAGAAAAGCAAGAGAAAACAAGAAAGCCCAAATGAGATAAGGGCGAAAACCTCGATGACTAGCCTAACTTTTGCTAAACTTCAGCCAATACTCAACTAATAGATAGAAAAATACCCAACCCAAAATGGGAAACAATAGAGTTATTTTGACTCAGCGTAAGTGACCAATTGCTTGGTCACTATATTTGCTTTTTTGTGA
Source organism: Torreya grandis (assembly GCA_037957365.1). Lineage (NCBI taxonomy): Eukaryota > Viridiplantae > Streptophyta > Pinopsida > Cupressales > Taxaceae > Torreya > Torreya grandis. The sequence goes on along the minus strand of JARHVA010003070.1, from coordinate 171,114 downwards.
CATTTGCCTCTAGTGTAATTACCAATGAATTATTCCTCCTCATTATCCAGCTTCTTCCTTTTGAGATCCATGTGAGGGGATTATTTTATGATTTCCTTAGAAACTTAGGTATCCTCCTCCTCATTGTACTTTTGAAAAGAGTCCTCTCTAGAGTTGTGAGTCTCAAGAGTCCTACCATCATGAACCATAAATTTGTTAAAACTGAGAAAATTACTCAATCTCTCAAATTCCTCTGAGATTTATCCATAAATGAGATTTTGGATTGTAATTTTGGTATGGATTTTTTGGAGTGAATATTTGATACCCTTATTTCCATCAGCCTCTATAGTGACTTTTCCTGTAGAAGTGAAAGAGGGGCTTCCTATATCAAATTTGTGATTTTTTTTGTGCATAGGCTTTAGAAGCCCCCAACTGTTTCCCTTGATTCTTCTCTTCAGAGGCTAAGGATTGATCACCCTCCACCTTTAACTCCTCATTATCACTATTAACATAATTAGCCTCTAAATTAGTCTTGGACCAAACTAGTTCCCCCTTTTTGATCAGTAGAAAAATGAGACCTTGGTGGATAAGATCCATGGTAGGGTTCTTATTGAAATTTAAAATAGAAACCTCCAAAGATTGGATTATAAATAAAGGGATACTGATGAAATGACCCTTAAAATGGTTCAAAATCGAGAAATGATGTGAGTAGAGAATGCGGTGTATGTAACCTTTTATTGGACAATGGTTTTGGTATATATTTCTCCTTCTTTTTCCTCAAAAAAATCAGCATGAATTCTTCCTTATGATTCTTATCTTTTAATGTTGTTACTTCATGGAATTATATTCTTATTATCTCCCCAATAAGCTCCTCTATAATTTGAATCTTTAGCCCATGAATTGTCACCTCACAATTGTTCCAACTATGGGGAAAAATCCCTTGAAAGCAATGTATCATGCCCCACCAGACATTCCATCAATGGGGCCACCCCCCCTTTTACCATTTTCTACCAGGCATGATCATTTTTCTTAATGTTAGAATAGGAAATTAGCTCAAGATGATCTCTATCTCTACTCATATTCACTTTCACTTTGTTGTTATCTTTGTAAGTATTCTAAAAATCACTTGGGTATATTAGAGAATAAAAGTAAGTAGATCAATAATTAGTCATGAGATACATGTAAGGGCATGATGACTGGACCTCATTCCACTCCTTGGAAAATATGGCTTTGCACACAAGGAAATCCATTTATTTAACCCATAATCGAATATTAAATTTTTTTATCATCATGACTTTAAATGGCAAGTCCCTTTTCCTTCTCGACTATTCAGATGATGTCATCTAGAAATTCACCATCATGCCAAGTGATGTAATCACTTCTAAGGACCCATATATTTTGAAGGAAATTAGCTCCCCTATTTCCTTCTCTATATACATGATCAATAATAACTCCTTTGAAATGGTTGAGAAGGGATTTGACATCACTAATGATTCCAAAAATGTTCTAAGAAGATGGGGATAGGCACTTAAGACAATTAATTATGTTCATTGAGTCCCCTTCTATATGAATAAATTGAGAACCTAGTTTGACCACCTCTTCAATGCCCCACAAGGCCACTGAAGCTTCCACAATGTGATTGGTTTGAATTCCAAGTGGCCCTGCATAAGCCGCTTTGATGTTTCCTAAAGAATCCTTAATCAAAGCAACCAACCCCAGTTGGACCAAGATTCCCATTTGATACCTTATCAAAATTTAATTTGACCCACTAAGGAATGGGGGGAGACCATTTGATGAGAGATCTACCCACCCCTTTAGCCTAGGCTTTACCTAGGATGACTAAATTAAGTTGTTTCAAAAATGAGGAAGAAAGTGGGGATCTTGGCTGATCAAAGTTGTGGGTAGAGATTGACCAAATTTCCTATATGAAGGCCTTGATCCTTTTGAAAGTAGATTTAGGATGATGTTGATGATACTCAAATATGCAAGCATTCCTACCTTTCTAGATACCCCAAAAAATATGGGGTAGGGCCAAATTCCACCAGTGAGTTAACGATGGTTCTTCCCAAGGGGGTTTCCATTGGGTAAGTCTAGGTTAGATCCTAGAAAAACCCATGAAACACTGGAATCACTAAAGAATCACTAAAAAATAGTTGACCTGAATGGGCAAAAAAGAAAGAGATGTTCCATTATTTCTATTTCCTATTTGCAAAGAGAGAATCTATTAGGGATAGTTAAAACCTATTTTGATTAGATTATCCACTATTAATATATTATTTTAAGCTACCAACCAATAGAAGACATTGATTTTAAGGATGAGGTATTTTATCCAGAGATATTTCCAATTAAAATCCTCCTCATCCAAATTCCATAGAGATAAGAATCTTGATTTCACTAAGTAAATCCCATTAGGATTATGTTTCTAGATAATTTTATCTTCTCTAGGAGCTTGACTGATATGAATGTGTTAAATGCATTCATTTAGAGTTTGGAATATATGTGTTTTTCTAGTCCAACCCTAATTTGGCTAAATTTTTTTAGCACTTTCTCCCATTTCTAATTTCCTAATAATCCATTACTTTGATCCCATAATTATTCTTAAAGAAAGCTATCAATTCAAGGTCTTGGAAAGTGGAATCCAGAGGGGTCAAGATCCATGAATCACTCCAAAAATACACTATATTGCCTCTTTTAACATTCAATTTGAGCCCTTTGTTAAGAAGGTTCTTACCCACCTACAAAGCTTTCCTGAATGCAGAACTTTAAGTAGGACTTGGATCTGCTAAAAAATGGGAGCCTTCCCCCAAGGAGAGGTATTTGGCCCTGATGATTTTGGTCCATTGGATTTCCTTCATGACCACTCTCCATACTTGATTCAAAAGGATGGCTTGGTTCATGGTTGAAACCATTCTTAGTCCCAGGCCTCCTAAGGAAATTGGGTAGCAGGTATGATCCCAAGAAATGACCAAAAATCTAGATTTGTCCTCTGAACCTCTCCAAAGGAAATTTTTCTAGATACTCTCCACCTTATCTACAATGTATTTTAGAATGGAAAAATTGGACATGAAATAAATTAAAATGTGTTGAAGGGTATTTTTAAGAAGTTGAACTTTACCGACTTGTGTTAGGAGATTCCCTTTCCAGTTGGGCAACTTCTTAATCCTATGTATGAGGGGGATCCATAAATAAGGTTTCAGCAAGCCCTCAAAGAAAGGGATGCCAAGATAAGTAGATGGTAAATTTATAATGTTACATCTCATAATCTTGGTGACTTTAGATTAAATAGCTGATGGAGTGTTGATCAAGAAAAGAGAACTCTTATTAAAATTCACACTTTGACCAGACACCCCTTCATGGATCTCAAGGATCTTCTTGAATCATATGGCTTCAAAAACTGAGGATTATACCATCGTAATTATGTCATCAACAAATTTTTAGTGAGTGATAAGACTGGTGTTAGGAGCAGAAGTGATTCCCTTGATAATGTTGTAAGATTTGGCTACAAAGATAAGTTGGCTTAAGGCTTTTGCCAAGATGATAAAAATGTAAGGGGAGAGAGGATCCCCCTAATAGCTAGAAATAAACCTCTAGGCATCCCTTTAACTAAAATTGATAATAAAGGATTGTAAATACAA
>JARHVA010003070.1:0-160000 GCA_037957365.1 Torreya grandis | reverse complement strand
TAAGTGATTTAGAAGCACAAACCATAGGCACTTTTTATTGAACATGCATAAAAACACTATCAAGAAGATGTGAGAGAGCTAGAGGGAGTTGAGTGAGGACATTTTTGTTACCTTAACTCTTGGGATAGTGATAACATGGGCCTAGTTATCACAATATTGAGAAGGGATGGTAGAAGAAATGAAATAATTCATACATGTTTTTCTCATATATTATTAATTGATAAAATATCTTATTTAATACTACAACAAAAATAATTGAGCAATACTTTTATGATTAAGCCTTATGACATATGGAATATATGATTTCTCTTGTTCTAATGTTATACTTGACATAAAAAGATTTTGTATTAGTGGTATTTGAATTTTATCATGTTATTTTTAAAAATATATAATAAATAAATTTTCATTCAATATAAACACATATTCTTTAAAATTCAAAGCAATAAAAAACTAAAATGGTAGAAAAAAGGGGAAAAATTGTGTATGGAGATTAGTAACTTCTTATGAAATATAATGTTAAAAGAGGATACTTTTAGTGTCAAATATCATTCAAGGTAAACATAAATTGATTTAAATATCACTTATGTTATGTCTAAGGTTTAAATAAAGTTATTTTAGTTTTAAAATTATATCCAAGATTGAAAGGAAATTCTTTAGTGTCAGATATTTCATAATTTATATAAACCTCAGGACAAAAATTTTGAAACCCAAAAGACGTAAAAACCTAAGGGAAAATTATTATTTTAAAAATCTCAATAATAAACAAGTTCAAAAATATGTTTTATCTAAAATTTGGATTAATGTGTGAATTAATCCTAACTACGATAAAATGAAAATAATAAAGCAATATGTTATAAATGGCCTTTTGACAAGTAGATTGAAAGTAAATAAATAGATTTTACAAGATGTAAATGTTAAGGATAACTATGAAAATTAAATACAAACTTGGATACTACTACTAATGGTTGACTGATAGAGAGAAAAAATAGAAAATTAGTGACTATGTTTATAAATTCCTAGAAGTTGGATTTGAGACTATGCAAAGATAGGAATGGAATATGAGGACAACATGAAATCCCACTATTATCCATGTTGGTTGTTATTTTAATTTTTAGATTAACAAAAAAAATTGTCACATTCATGTGTGATGGCTTGTTGGATTTGTATGAACTGATTTGACCTTCAGAAGTATGTAAAAGATATATGGATAGATTATCCAAGGTTGAAATACTTGAAAAATAAAAAAAGAGGTGTATTTGGATTGAATTTATCCCTATCACCCCCATAATGACTAAATTATGCCTATATATCCAATACTCCAAGGAGGGAATTCAATCCAAATGTAGTTATCCTGCCTAGAGTTTTTTTGTGAAATTGTGCTCCTTTGATTATATAAATGCATTTAGAATCTAATTGTATGATTGATTGTGCTTTACTTAGGATGAATAAAATAGTCTTATGAATTTTTTGAGGAATTTTTTAAATTTTTACAATCTAAATTGGGAAGAACATGTAACTTTCTCAATGTGTACTTTATGTAAATAATCCTTTGTAGTTAAATTTACAACTGGAATAATGAGTGATTTGAGTGTTCCTATATAGTAATAAAAAAGTATTAGCCACACATTAGGAAGCATAAAAACATGGAATAGAAGTTTAGGGATGGGGTAATTTGAAATTTTTGCAATCGATGAGACAAATATGGTAACATCCCATAGGGACAAGAACACCTCCCACTATTGTCCTGATTGGACATTGTTGTCCCCTAGGGAAAAGTGTTGGGTTTGGGATCTGGGTTAAGACATACTTATGTATAAGGGTATTTTTTAAAATCATTACATTTATGTATGATAGAAATGATGGTTTGAAATAAATAAGTCTTCACCAATGCTTAGAAATAGGGTGAGGTGGTAAAATATATAATGATTAAGTGGACAAGTTAATTAAATATAAATAAGGGCTAAAATTGATATGATCAAGTATTCATGACTACATTTATGTTATTACATGATGAAAATTGGATAATGGAATATAAATACTACATTTATCAACAAACGAGAAGGATGCACATAAATCTAAAATGTATATAATAATGCAACACCCTAATATATCTAAAATGTGGAAGATAACTAGAGAATTATAATTATATCTGAAATGTGAAAGATAACTAGATAATTACAATTATGAAGGAATGTAAAAATAATTTATAAAATAAATAATGTAATTTAGACTAAAATGTACAATTTTAAAGCCTAAAATTTATTTAAAACTAGTTTGGAAGTAGTTCTAGAGAAAATCTAAAAAAAAAATTGATGCAAATAAAATTTAGTGGATGAAAACAACCAAAATTGAAGGGATCATATTTATTAGTGACGAAGATCATATATATTAATTTATGTAGATGGATTTCATAGCTATAGTAAGGGTTCAATTTTTGTCATATATTTTTAAATACTTCAGATTTTTTTTGAGTGCATTTTTCTATGTATTTTAATCAGATACATCTCTCAGATTGTCAAATCACTACATAAATATTCTATATATTTTTATCCTTTCTCAAAATGATAATTCAATCCAAGAGATATGTAAAGAGAATAATTTTTTTATAATTAGAAGTGGAATACCTTAGTTAGACTAATGTTCTTATATATTTTAATAATTAACTCCCATGAAGTCCAACAAGAAGTTTAGAATTATATATATGTATGTATGTATGTATGCATGCATATACATACAAACATACAAATACAAATACATATACATATACATACAAACATACATATGCATATGCATATGCATATACATATACATGTGTGTGTGTGTGTGTGTGTGTGTGTGTACACACACACACACACACACACACACACACACACACACACACACATGTATGTATGTATATATGTGTGTGTGTGTGTGTATGTGTGTGTGTGTGTGTGTATACATATGTGTGTGTGTGTGTGTGTGTGTGTGTGTGTGTGTGTGTGTGTGTGTGTGTGTGTGTGTGTGTGTGTGTGTACATATGTATATGTATTATATATATATATATATATATTCATGAGTATTATGTATCCCACATTTTCTACATTATATTACATTGTTTGATTATGGATCTAGATTACTGAGATTATGTTTATATGGTATCTGAGTTTATGTATGTGATATTATATGGTGTTTAGATTATGGTTTCTAGATCATGTGATGTAGCTTTAAATTATTAACTTGATTATGGATTGATATGTATTTGTTTTAATGGATTTATGATGGATCATGGATTTTAAATCATGCACTAATTTTAGAGATTATGAATTTATGATGTCTATGGCTATGGATTTTATATTACATGGATGGTATTTACATGTTTTTTTTATTTTTTATTATACTAATTGGATTTGTTTAACATCATGGATTGGGTTTTATGTCATGTTTTATTATGTATTTAGACTATGCTATGGTTTTTATGAATATAAATAATGGTCATTTATGATGAAATGGTTTCTGTATTGACTTATCAAGAATGTATGACTAATTATTTTCTTAGACCCTAATGAACACTAGGCTTCCTATTTCTTTTACCTATGGACCCTTTTATCTAATGTTAATGAGATTCCTTAACAATCTCATGTCAATTGAATTTGTAATTATTTGGCTTTAAGGGGGATTTTAATGTTTGTAGGGAATGGGGCAAACGTTTAATTATTTAGGAATACACATCTAGTTTTATGTTTCTAATATTTTTGGGTTAAATTTAAACTAATCCATGTAGATATGCAGACTGATCAATGCAGGAAGTCTACAAATTTATGAAATTTGATCAATGGGGGAAGCTTTCATGGGATATAATCTTGATTTTTTAGGTTTTTAAAAGATTTGCTTTTAAAAGGAAACTAATCAATGTGGTAAGTTTCCTAAATAAATAGGTATATATCTATCCTTCAAGGGAGTGTTCTATATGATTAGATATATGTATTTTAGCATCTATCCTTTAAGGGATTAGTCTACAACTTTTCCCTTTTTCTTGATTTTGATAACAACTATCCTTCGATGGATTAGTCTATAACTTTGATCTTTTTCTTGATTTTATATCCCAAATTAACCTTTTTCTATGGATTAGTTAAGGAAACCTAGGTGTTTTTATAAACCAAGCCATGAAACAAGACAATAGTTTATTCATTTCAAACAAGATTTTAAGGTGAAGAAATTTTATAACAAAATGATTTGGAAATCCACCCTATTTTTAGGGGAGTTAATCCATGAGTAAATTCTATGAGAAGAGTTTGGGTGTCCATATTTAAGGATAAAATGCATATACTATTCTAATTTCACTTGATTTTATATCATTATTGGGTGTGTTTAGAGATAAGAGATAATATTTAAGGAGAACTTAAGCTGATTGTAGTTTGTAATAGTATCATTAATAGTAGAAAGGATGCAAATGAAAATCATTAATAGGTTTGCATTCTAGTTTCCTATCAAAAGAGGCAAAGTGGTATGCCCTAGATCCATATCTATGAGTGATAATATAGGTTCCAATCCAATATAAGGGAAACTTTCCTCTTTTATTTCTTTTAATATTTGTGACATGTTGATTTTATTTAAGGACAAGGTCACTGATATTAAATTATTATTCTTTTAAATGTTCATTATATGCATATTTTATCTATTCTTGATATAACTGAAGGTGATCAAGAGATGTGGTTTGTGCTCATCTAAAAGTTTTAGTTGTGCTAATTATTGTTGATCATAATCTTCTTCATAAATTATGTCCTTAAGAGAGATTCAAAGACAAGGAATTAGGACTTCTATGGGGAGAATTACTTTGGTACCATAGATAAATAAAAAGGGGTAGCACCTGTAGGAGTTCTAATACTTGTTTAGTAAGCCCAAAAAGTAAAAGGTTTGTGAAGATGCCAATTTTTTCTAGCCTCATTGAACAGTTTGGTTAACATATTGAGAAGGGTTTTGTTGGACGTCTCAGCTTGTCCATTAGATTTCAGATAATAAGGCAATGAGAAGCTTAGCTTAATGATGAAGGAATCACACAAATTTTGGGCCTACTTATTTTTAAAATATTTCCCATTACCTATAATGATTTTATGTGGGACACCAAAATTACATATGATATGATGATTAATAAAATCAATGCTGTTATCTAGCTTGGTCAAAATAAGGGGAACTTCTTCCACCCATTTAGTGAAATATTTGGTAGTAGTAATGATAAAGCTGTCATGGGGAATATTTGGGATTAATCTTCCCTATAAGGTCCAATCCCCATTGGGAGAATGGATTAAAGTCCTTGGCTAACTATAATGCATGACTAGGGACATGAGATAAGTTGGCATGTTGTTAGCACTTCACATAGTTCTTAACATATTCACAATAGTCCCAATTAAAATTAGGCTAATAATAACCTATTTGAATAATATTCTTGGTGATAGTTAAACCACTAAAATGTCCACCACATATTCCATCATGTGTCTTTTTCATTGTAAGATTTACTTCAGAGATCTGGAAACAAGATAGGAGAATATCATCAAACCCCTAATTATAAAGCACACCCCCAGTACTATATACTAGGTATTTTGTTATTAAAAAGCATGCTCAGTATTTTTGAATGAATCTAAAGGAATAATACCTTCAGACAAATAATAGAATATTTATGTGTACCACATATCTAAGTGATTTTCCTCTACAATATGGATAGAAAGAAGATCAATTTTGGTATAATAAGGTTGATTGACCTTGTGGATAAAAATAAATAATTTATATTTGTAAGAGGAATATGGGATAAGGGAAGCCAAGGAAACCATGGTATCAAAAAACTTATTGGTTGACTAAGGAGTGGCATGGATGAAATAGTGGTTGAGGGTTGATAATAATTATTATGATAATGTTTTATACCTCTAGAATATGTTATTATTTCATTAATATATGCTAGTTATTTGATTGACTACCAGTTGGGAGTACCCAAAAATATGAAGTGACTTAAAACCTAGGGCCAAAGTTATTTGGATACCTATAATTAGGGATCCATACTCTACCATATTATTAGTATAGTCAAAATCAATTTTGAAATATTGGGGTATAGAAATGCCTTTTGGTGGTATTAAAATAATCCTTGATCCCCCTCAACATTTGCATTTAGATCCATAAGAGAAAAAATATCATTTGATATTCAAGATCCCTTTGTGATGTGGAGGTTATATATTAATTAGGAAATTCATAACTAGATGGTAGATTATTAGCAAGGGGTGCCTTAGCTAATTGATAAAAAATGATTTTCTCTTTAATTAAATTTTAGTTAATGAATTTGAGATCAAACTCGATGAGAGTCATAAGCATCTTTCCATTTGTTGATTCTGATAGGGTTTTGAATACATGAATTTAAGGGGATTGGTATTAGTAACCACATAAGTTTTATGATTAAGAAAATAGTGAAAAAGTTTAAAAGCTACAAATACTAAGGCCAAACATAGTTTTTAAATATGCATGTAATAAATCTCATATTAAATGAAAGTGAGAGTTATAAAATAAATTGTTTGCTCTCTATGTTGGTTATCTTGATGAGTAAGCACACCACCTAAAGCATGGTCCATAGTTGAGATATACAAGTAAATAATTTTATCCTCTCTTGGTGTAATAATGATAGGGGGAGATAAGAGATACTTATTAAGTGTATCAAATGCTAATTAATAATTAGAATCCCATATAAATCAAGTTTTTTTCTTAAGAAGGTGATGGAATGGTTGAAATCAATCTAATAATTATGAAATAAAGTGATGAATATATTGTAGTTTCCCTTGTATATTTTAAATATTCCTAAGGTTGGATAGAGGTGACATATTGATAATGGATTTTATTTTGTCAATATTAGGCTCAATTCTCCTAAGTCAAATGATAATACCCAAAAGCTTTCCTAATAAAACCCCAAAGACATGCTTTTTGGGGTTAAGATGAACTTGATATTTGAATAAATGGGTGAATATTTTTTGAAGGATAGATAGGTGATCTTTATTACACTTGGATTTGTCAAGGAGATCATCCACATGATCTTCAATAATTTTTTTAATTAATTCATGGAAAATATAGGTCATGACACACTGGTAAGTTGCTCCTTTATTTTTTAAACCAAAAGGCATGATCCTATAACCAAAAAACCCCATGGAGTAATAAAATAGGTTTTATTATAATATTTTAGGGTGATAAGCATTTGGTTATATTAATAAAATATGTATATTAGTGATAACATTTTGTGTCCTATAGTGAGATCCATGAGTTGGTCGATATTAAGAAGGTGAAAATCATCTTTTGGATAATCAATAATAAGATCACAAAATTTGGTAGAAAGGTGTCATCCCCATGTGGGTTTTATGATAGGTACTATGTTATATACCCATTAAAGATAATTTATGGTTTGGATAAAGTTAATTGATAACAACCATTATAATTCTTCCTTGATAAAAAATGCTATGTGAGGATGCATTTTTCAAAGTTTTTATTTTACTAGTTTAACTTCAAGAATGGTAACAATGTTATGGATGACTATAGAAGGATATATTCCTAGCATATCATTATAAAACCAAGCAAAGGTTTAGCTATGATTATCAAGGAATGTTAAGAAATCTTGGTGTTCTTGATAATATAAGGATTAACTAACTTTGATGTTTCATGGGTCCTCAAGTGTTCCTATGTTAATATCAGTTATAACCTCATTTAAAAAGCAATGAGACTCAGATGGTATGATATTCTTTAGTTTTTAATCTCTTGACCCTAAATATTTTAAAATAGAGTCACTGTCTTGACATTCCATTACATGGACTAAGGAGGAATCTTCATCTATTAGGTCAAGAAAAGTTAGGGGAAGGCATAAGGTTTTTTCATTGTTTTGATAAGTTAGTGGTTCTAAGTGAATAGTTCTAGTAAAAAAAGCTAGGTGGGATGGATATGGTGTCATTGATCACCATAGGAGAACTAATTAGGGATGAGGGTGTTGTATCATTCATATCTATAGAGATACTAGATGAATAAGTGATATCATTGTCGACTTTAGGAATTTTCTTGAAACCAAGGCCACACTTTTCATGTAGTTTTTGAAGGTCATTTATCATAACTTCATGAGGTCCTTATTCATAACATCCTAGGAAAAATTCTTTCAAATCATATCATTACTGATAGGTTTTTGTGAAGTGTGGTTTGTCAAGAAATGAAAAGTTAGATGAAAATGGTTTGGTACATGTTTGAATTTCCTTGAAACCAAGGCCATGTTTTTCATGTAGTTTTTGAAGGTCATTTATCATAACTTCATGAGGTCCTTGTTCATAACATCATAGGATAAATCCTTTCAAATCACATCATTGTAGATAGGTTTATGTGAAGTGTGGTTTGTCAAGAAATGAAAAGTTAGATGAAAATGGTTTGGTACATGTTTTAATTTCCCTGTATAAAGGGGATAGATCGATTCTTCAATAAATTAAGTTTGTTTGAAGGTAGGGGGATGAAAGGGATAATATCTCATAATTTGTGTTGGTAAGTACACTATTGGTTAGGGAATCTATATTCTTGAGGGGTTTATAAGGTGATAAGAGTTAACATATGATACTCCCTATAGAGAGATATTGGAATGCCGAGTCAAAGGAGTTTTCATCAAGGATATAGGATGAGGGTATTGTATAACTAGCCAATGTTTCCCCCAAAAATAATGGGCTCAAGTTATTTATGGGGATCAATGCATCATTATGTTGATAGGTCAAGTTATACATCTTGAATGGATGTGTGTCTATTAAGATGACATGGATCTTATCTTCATGTTCATATTTAAGGCATAAATGTAAAATAGAGGGGACATAATTCATAGCATATATCCAAGGATGTCCTAGTAGGATTTGTATTAAAATTATCCTTCTATCACATAAAATAGCTCTAAGAGATTACATATACCTAATTAGATGAGGAGGATGACTCTACCTAATGTGGGGGAATAGTGTCATTAAAGGCTCATAAGATGGATAGATATTGAGCCACAATAGTTTTAGGTAAAAAGAGATACCTAAAATCATGTGAGGAGATAATATTTATAATAGTTCCATTATCAATAATAACTCTTTTGATCAGTGTTTTATTAACTTGGGTAGTGATAAATAATGGTGTGTCCTGGTCATCAAGTTGTAATGGGTATATCTCAAAGTCATGAAATGTGATAGAAAATGACTTTTGTAAGGATCTAATGAAGTTTAATAGATGTTGAGGTTCATTTTATCATATTTGGCTGGCTTGCAAAGCCTCTATCATAACTTTGTAATGTTTCATAGAATTTTGGATAAGTTTATATAGAAACATTTTGATGGGAAGTTGGTGGAGTTATTTTAGAATTGATATCTGTATCAACTCTAAGGGATTATTATTTTGTGATTTCCCTAGAATAGAAACTTTTGGTTTTAGGATAGGTGATGTAATATTTTTATATCAGATATAGGGGCTTTTGTAATAGACATCTTGGTTTTTTTAGGATTTTGGTGTGTATGACCTTGTGTCTAGGATTGAGTGGTTGTGGATTGCATCCATCTAAAACAATGGTTGGTTTGTTGTGTCTTCAAAATAATTTAAGTCTAGAGGATCTATAAGGGGTTGATAATGAGTTTCAAAAGAGGTTCAATCTTACATTTTTAAAGCTTATTCTGACACTATTAGTAATGTACTAGTTCCTAGGGTGGTTGTGTCTCTAGTGGTTTGACCATGAGGACAATCAAGACCAAATTGTTCCCATAAAAGATCATCCTCTTCTAGTAAACCTCTAATTAAAACTTTAAGAGAGTTATAACTTTTGATGTCATGCCCTAATGATACAAGGGCATCTTGGTTAATTTTAATTTTGGTTTGATTTAGGTGTCTAGGTGTGTTAGACTCCTTTTAGGGTCTCATTTTGTGTTCTATAGGTGTTAGATATCTTGAAACATTCAAATTAATATTTCCCACCAAAACCATTATTTAAATATTTGAAATCTTGGGAAAGTTATGAGAGGTTTTTTTTTATGTTTCTTAGCTAGGAATATTTGTCTAATATTATTGATTTAGTTTATAGGGGTTGATATAAAACATAAAACATGTGGTTAAATGCTTTAAGTCATAGATCTTTCGTAAGCCCATATAAGGTAGTTTCAAGAATAAATTGGGGGTTTTCAAGAAGTAGTTAGGGTAGTTACTTGTGTTTAAAAGCTTGTAATTTTAGATTTTTAGTCAGTATTTCATAATGTATTCATGGATGTAATGGGGATCTAGTCTAAATAAAACAAAAAAAGAGAAATGTTATATTTTCATTAAAAGATTGTGCACTCTATCCTTTATATATTTCAATGAAGAGTAACTGAGTTTTAATTGTTTAAGGTGAAAAGACTTAATAATTTTTGACTCAATGATCCATCATGGTTTGGGTATGTTTGTATATGCTTTCTTAATATTTTTAAAATCTGAATTCTATGTAATTTAAATATCATATTTGTTTTCGTGCAAAGTGTACAAGACTACGTCTGTATGCATAAAAAGGTCAAAATATTGCTAAAAGTGTGGAACATAGGAAGATAGGTGAACATATGATAGTGGATAATAGTCATTTCATGTTCCATATATGTAAAATATGTATCATATAATATTAGTGACCTTTGGTGAATTCATCAATAATAATTATTGGTTCTCAAATGACTATGCATAGTGACTACACATACAACCAAGAACAAAGTTTAGAGAAGGTATATGATAGAAGCATCAAAGTGAGAGTATGTTGATTATATAATGTGCATTGGATTTATGACAAGATATATAAACCAAATTAAAATGTTGTAAAAATCCACTTTTGAAATTTAAATCCTTAAGATAACAATTATATAACCTGTAGACTGAGTTTATGCACACATGGGCATAAGATAGATTATACAATAATGGAATAGAGTATCCATTGGAGAGAATAAGTGCTTGGAATACATGTGTCATATTAAATTCAAGATTTATATACCTTTAAATGTCATTGAAACTCTTTAAGATGAGAATAGTGGTTAAGTGTTTGAAGATCTTGTTTAAATCATGTTCCTATAGCATGCATTGTTAGCAGATTGTGTATTGTGTGTTATGAATTAAAGTGTATCAAATCCATTTAAAATTATCCAACATAGTGTGGTAATTTTATATTAACCTTATGAATTTGTTTACATTATTCCATTATTTAGAATATTGCATTTGTGTCATCCACAGATACACAAACTTGAAGTTTGCCTTAAAACCTACATAGTCAAAGGTGTTTGTAGTTGGAAAACATAGCAGAGTAGTTTCTATGGGAAGGTGAATATATATATTTTATAATGTTATCACATTTATTGAATAAAACTAAAAGTATTGTAATGAGTTTGTAAAAGGTGTCTGAAACCATTCAAATAATCAAGGATCACAATAACCACTGAGTGACTATAATGTCTGTTAACTATTATCAAGAAGGATTTGTTGAAACCAAGGATAAGTGCATGGTTGATACATATTCTCTACATAATTTTGGTATCATAACTATCAGATATTCTTAGTGGATTGTGAAAAACATTAACATCATGTGTTTTAAGGTGGATTGCAAGAAAGGGAACTAAGAATAGTGTTCCATGGAAAGACTTAGCATAAATCAAGAAGATTTGGTCAAGAATATGATAGACCAAGTGACACAATTGATTTCTCTATTGATAAAAAGGATGGATGATATTAAATATTCTCTCAAAGAAAGAGTATAAATATCAATGATAGAGAAAGAAGAAGGAAATAGTTGTCAGCAAGGTCATGTGGCACCTTTGCAGCCAAGGAAAAGTGAGAGAAAATGAAGAGGTGGTTCAAGAGAGACCACAAATGTAGGTAGCAGTAGTTCAAGAAGGCATGTGAATACAACATCATTCATGGGAGGTCATATAATTTACATTAAGCATATTAAAAAGAGATGAAGGTTATATGAGAAGTGGACCAAGACAAAGGTTTAAAGGACAATGTTGGCATTGCCATAAATAAGGACATAGGACAATATAGTGTCCATTAGGTATTAATAGAAGTATGTAGAATCATAGTACAAGAGAAGTGAATGAGGAAAGAAGACAAGAAATAAATGATTCTTTAATCATGAGAATAATATTATTACAATATATGAAGAAAGTCAAAGAGCCACCTTAAAAGATAAGCTTATTCAAAAGCAAATGCAAAGTAAAAGGTAAGGTTTGTGATTTAGTGATTTATGGAGAAATCATTAATAACATTGTGTCTTTAGAGATGGTGCAAAAATTGGAATTGAAGAGGATGCCATATCTACAACCATATAAAATTGCATGGGTTCAAAATGGGCATCAAATCCTGATAAGTAAGCAAAGTTGGGTTGAATTATATATAGGAGGATATAAAGATAAAGTATTGTTTGATATTATGCCCATAGATGTTTGTCATATACTATTAGGAAGACCATGGAAATTTGATAGGCAGGCTATTTATGATGGTCAAGATAATACATAAACCATCAAGTAACATAGAGAGATACACATTCTTTTCTCATTTAAGGG
Organism: Torreya grandis; assembly: GCA_037957365.1. Taxonomy (NCBI): domain Eukaryota; kingdom Viridiplantae; phylum Streptophyta; class Pinopsida; order Cupressales; family Taxaceae; genus Torreya; species Torreya grandis. The sequence continues at coordinate 147,434 of JARHVA010003070.1, read as the reverse complement.
TGAATAATAAAGAAAAGATGAGAGAATAATGATGATGGTAACAAAGCTATATTGGATCAAAGCCATGGAAATTTTAGGTTTGGTCAAGGTACCAAAGAGAGAAGAAAAGGTAAGATGTCTTGAAATGGTTAATATGAAGAGTTGTGAGTCCACAAAGAAGGACATAAGAGAGGATGAAGAATAATGCAAGGGGACAACAAATTTCATCAAGAGGCAGAAAGAGAGTAGTCTTCAAAAATAAGAAGACATAACACCTATGAGAGTGATCAAGCAAGAAGAAATCCAAAACAAGAAAAAGCAGTCAAGCCTATGAAAGAGATGACATCAGACTAGAAGTATAAAATATAAAAAGTGTGGATGAATATTTTCATTTAAATGACACTGAGTAAAATAAGATGAAAGTTCCAATGCAGGTAGCAGCTAAAAGAGCCATAAAGGATCCAAATTTTATTTCTAATGAGTTGTTTTATGATATAAGTGTAGGTAAGGAGTAAAAAATCATTAAACAAGATAGGGAAGTGAGAAAAAAGATAAATATTTAGGTTTAAGGAGCTAAAAATCAGCCCATTTAAGAAATACCTTGCCAAGAGATGAAGATTGAAGGGAAAAAATCAAGTTTCATAGTTCAAAGCAGAGCAAGAGATCAAATTTTAGAACAAGTGAAGGAAAATGGCAAGACAGATATAGAATAACAAGTACATAATTTGTTGTATCAATACAAGAATCAAGAAGAATACAATGAAGACAAGAAGGTATAGTTGAAGAAATCTTTTAATTCATTTGAGAGCCATCATAACATTCAAGTTGTAGAGATGTATTCTAGAAAGGTAGACATCATCCATTAATAAGTAAAGGATGAGCTATAAGAGATAGAGCCAAAGTGGTGGAAGCCAGGTCTAAGTTCAAACACTACAATGCAAACATGAAGGAAAAATAATCCTTTATAAAGTTACTAGTAGAGGAAGGCAAGGAAAATGTACAAAAAGAGATCAATCCATTTAAGGATATGATAGTGGAATCTACATGACTAGCTATAGGAATGGAAGTCAAGAGACCTTCAAGATATTGGAATAAGAGAAAGAAATACCGATAAGTCACATTAAGCTTAATGTTGAATTTATTCTGCCCTTGAGAATATGATGTAGGGGTACCTTGGTTAGTTTCAATTTTGGTTTGATTTTGGTGTCTTTAATCCTTATATGGTCTCATTTTTTAATTCTAGAGGTGTTAGATAGCTTGAAACTTTCAAATTAATATTTCCTACCAATACCATTATTTAAATATTTGAAATCTTGGGAAAGTTGTTAGAGGTTTTTTTTATGTTTCTTATCTATGAATGTTTTTTTAATGTTACTGATTGATTTTATAGGGGTTGATAGAAAACATAAAACATGTGGTTAAATTATTTAAGTCATGTATCTTTCATAAGCCCATATATGGCAGTTTCAAGAATAAATTGGGGGTTTTCAAGAAGTAGTTAGGGTAGTTACTTGTATTAAAAAGCTTGTCATTTTGGATTTTCAATCAGTATTTCATAATGTATTAATTAATGTAAGGGGGATCTAGTCCCAAGAAAACAAAAAAGGATAAATCTTATATTTTGATTAAAAGATTGTGCACTTTGTCATCTATGTGTTTTAATGAAGAGTAACTGATTTTTAATTGTTCAAGGTGAAAAGACTTAATATTGTTATGACTTAATGCTACATCATAGTTTGGGTATGTTTTTATATGATTTATTCATATGTTTCAAATCTTAATTATATTGAATTCAAATGTTATAATTGTTTTGGTGCAAAGTCTACAAGATTGTGTTTGTATGCATAGAAAGGTCAAAAGCTTACTAAAAAAGTGGAACATAGGAAGATAGGTGAACATATGATAATGGATAATGGTAATTTAATGTTACATAAATGTAAAATAGGTCTCATATAAGATTATTAACCTTTTATTAATTCATCAATAACAACTATTAGTTCTCAGAAACTATGCATAGTGACTACACATATAATCAAGAACAAATTTTAGAGAAGGTATATGGTAGAAGCATCAAAGTGAGAGTATTTTATTTCTATAAGGTGCATATAAGTTGTTCTGAGATATATATACCAAATTCAAATGTTTGAAAATTCTTCTTTTGAAATCTAAGTCCTTAAGATAGCAATTATAGACCTTGCAGACTGAGTTTATGCACATAGGGGCATAAGATAGAATATACACAAATGGAATAGAGTATCAATTGGAGATAATAAGAATTTGGAATACATGTGTCATATTTAAATAAATCTTTAGAGACCTTCACAAATAATTTAAACTCTTTAAGAAGAGAATAGTGGTTAATGGTTTCAAGATCTTATTTAAATCATGTTGTCCGTAGCATGCACTATAGATGGAATGTATGTTGTGTATTATGAATGAAAGTGTATAAAATTTGTTTATAATGCTCCAAAATATTGTGGTAATTTTATATTAACCTTGTGTCATTTTTTGTGTGATTACATTATTTAGTATATTTCATTTGTGTCATCCATAGATACATAGACTTGAAGTTTGCCTTAAAACCTACATAATCAAAGGTGTTTGGAGTTGTAAAATGTAGTAGTGTAGTTTCTATCAGAAGATGAGTAAAAATGTTTTATAAGGTTATCACATTTATTGAATAATACCAAAATTATTGGAATGAGTTTTTAAAAGGTATCTAAAACTATTCAAATAATCAAGTAACCCAACAACCACTAAGTGACTATAACATTTGTCAACTCTTATCAAGAAGGATTTTTTGAAACCAAGGATAATTACATGGTTACTACATATGCTCTACATCACCTGATATTTTATGGTAAGTGTATATATTTTTTTTCTTGATACCAAGTTGGTTTTTGAGTATGGGGGTTAACAGGGTTTATAGGTGATAATGTGGTAAGGAAGGTTCAAAGGAGTTGATCAAAAATAGTGGAATAATACCCCCATAATGAATATTGGTTAGGTTTTACCACCTTTTGAGGCATTTCCATGGGGGATACATTCACTTTAGAGTCTTGATTCCTTACATTGATTGTTTGAATGTTTCCAATGGAGGGTACTTTATGTTTAGAATAAAACCTTACATTGAGATTCCAAGGGTAATAAGGATTTAAGGGATTGTGTATTGGCATTATTATTATGGGAAGATATTTTTTATAGGTGTATATTTCTTAGAGGAGGATTCCATAATGGTGGATTTTGTCCTTACATAAGAATAAGGTCCAAGTATGGATGTTTTAGTTTGAATTGGTGACATAACCATTTTCCCATTTTGATCTTGGCTGGAAGTAGTAGAGATATCCTCTTTAGGAATCTCAATTCTTATCAATGGATGTTTTAATAATTTACCTCATGGCACCCCAAGACATTTATCTGCACTTTCTAAAACATTTCCCCTATTTTCCCCTTTTATAGGATTGGGCTCAGTGTAAGTTGTAAGGGATGTTAGTTATGGAGCTGGTTGATGTAATGTAGTAGATATCCCAGGAGGAATTGAGCTAGAGGGAATGATCATGTTACACAAAGGTCTAGTAGTGATTAGAAGAGTAACGTGTGTATCTTCTGGGATATCTAAATAACTATCCCCCTTGATAGTTTCTTCATACTTTATTTTTGATTAGTTTTCTTGAATATGCTTAGGTATCATTTCTCTATAAGGATCCCAAATAATGAGATCAAGAAAACATGAGTGGATATTAGGAACAAATATAGCTAGTTTAGATGGTTCAAAAATATCTCCTATAAGGAGATATAGGATCTTTGTTGTTTCAAAAGAGTATTTGAAAGCATTATCAACTTATTTAGGTAAAAATTGATCACGAATTGTATTTGTTACATGGGTTTCATGATCCAAGGTACTTCTAGAATTTACCTATAAAAAATTAGATGTAATAGGATGGTTGGGGAATGGTTTCCTAAAGATATTGATGGATTGATTAGGAGGAGAATTAAGATTATCTAACTATAATTTTCCTTGGTTGTTAAGGTTCTAAATTAAACCTTTGAATTATCGATACCTATGAACATTGAGATTAGGTACATGATGATAAAAGAAGAAGTTACTTTCCTTGTACTAACTAAGATTAGATCAAGAATCATCAAGGGGTTTGATCAGAAGAAGCTCGATAATGTAAGATTTTAGGAGTTTATCTAAAATGGAGGCATATAAATCCAATAGGGATGTGTATTACCAAGGAGGAAATCATGTTAGGTCTTTTTGTGTTTGTGTTTTTGAGGTAGAATATTTGGATTGGTTTACTATTTGTGGAGGTGATGATTTTAAGACACAAACATTTGCTATGCCTTTTGTTTTAGAATTGTTGGTCCCTCTAGATGGACCGAGTTTGAATTTTTGATTATATAACTTAACTTTTCCTTCCTTTAAGGCTTAAAATTCTAGTTTATGGGCCATGGTAAAGGCTTCATCAAAAGTTTTAAATGATTGTACTTGTAGTGTTAATGAGATATGCTTATTGCATAATATCACAAATAACTCAATTAATTCAAGCTGAGGAAGGAAGAAGGTTAGTTGATTTATAAGGCCTCACCACCTAGCTACAAATTTGGAAATGGATTCATCATCAAATTAATAAGTCAGTTATGGTTACTTTCCTTGTGATATTAATGGAGAAGTGTTCTACAAATATTTGGGCCAATTGCCCAAAATAAAACAAGGATTATTGAGGGATGAAATTGTACCAATATAAAGTTGGTCTAGCCAATGGCATGGGAAATGTCCTTCAAAAGATAACGTCATCATGAAGTATAAGGTAAAAATCATGTCTAAATGCCTTAAGGTGTTGTTGGCAATCTACTTTGCTTTGAAATTTCATAAATTTTGGAAGTTCCCACTACAAGGGATATAGCCTAATTGACATGGTAGGATTAATAAGTTCATTGAAAATTTGCTCATACATGAGCATATTTTCTACCTAGAGGCAAAAGATTCTATATTAGCCATTTTATTCATTAGGATGTTTATAAGGTTAGGTTGGGTATTATATTGAGGAATACGCCCTAAGATGTTTTGTGGTAAATGTTGGTGGGTGGGGAATGGAGTAGAAAATGATTATGAAATGGGATAACCAACAAAAGTGTTCATGATAGGTTGAGATGTAGCCACATACTATGGGACTTGAAAGGATATGTTTTATTGAGGGGATAAGTGGAGGTAAGTGGTCATAAAGTATTATGAGGGAGTTAGGTATTGAGTAGTCAAGGGGACATATTACTGAAGAGGTTGACTTAAAGGAACTTATTATGTAGTTTGTAAGGGTTGGGTTTGAGGATTCAAATCTATGCTTATTTGGATAGGAGGGAGAGTTGAAGTGATTAATATTACTAAATTATAAGGTGAAGTAGTGGGTGGTAGAGTAAGCATAAGTTGGGATTTAGTAACATTTTGGGTTTAGGTAACGGTCGAAGAAGGGTTACTATATACTAATTGTGATGGATTATCTAGGGGTTACATTATATTGGTATCAAAACCCATTAGAGGTGAATTGTTAGAAGAGGAAACCATGGATGTAGAAAGCAATTTAGGGCCCTCTAAGGGTATGCCATATAAAAACCTAGAAGATTGGGTTAGAGGGGAAATAGGAATGCATATAGATTGAGTACTAAGATAATGATTGAGGGAAATGGGATTAATATACAATGTACTAGTGAATTCTAGGTCTCCCTATGTATAAAATTGGGGAATGCCTTCCCCCATAAATTTAGGAGAGTTGGGAGGACCTGGTGTGTTCTCCATGGATGAGGATGAGGTATGAGATTTAGTTTTTTTCAACAACTGTTGTCATGTTAAAACCATATAGCACTGAAAAATAACTAAAGAATTAAAATGCAAAGACACACAATTCTTTTGATTATCTTATTTAATGAAATAAAGTGCACACACTATTGAACGTACTTAAATATTTTTACTTTTTAATAAACAAAATTTAGAATTTGATGGGGATATGGGTTAACTAAGGTACTAATAAATGGTAGTCTAAAGCTAGTTTTATGTGTTGTTTAATGTTGATAATGTATATATACACAAATTTATGTTAAGGCCTTATTCCATGTTGGAAGGAATTACATGGCTTGATATTAGGGCCTATCCCCTCACTTCACACACCATAATGATAAAGGTTTTCGGTGCTTAGCATTTATACTTATTTTCCAAAAAAATTACACTCGATCGGTACATCGAGTTGGTTTTTCCATTGGTGATGAAATTCAAGTAGGTACACCTAGGTAGGAAATGTGTTAATGATTTTTTTTAAGATTACCATGGTTTGGTTGTGTGTGAGAGAGTGTGACTATCATGATATATTAATTTTCCAAATTTAATCTATGTGGATTATCAAAACAACCATTGGGATGAATGCAATTCTTTTAGACTTTAAAAGGAAATAAATAATTTTTCATTTTCTCTATTAGCAAAGGTTCTTGAATCATTAGAACATGATAAGGATGAGGATATCTATGAGATACTTCATGTGCATAGAATATTTTATCATAAAATATAGGAATCTGGATGACAAAAATGTAAGATGCATTAATTATTCTACATTATTGATTAAATTAAGAACAATCAGTGTTGTATAAATTAAACAATGCATTCAAAATAGTTCAGATAAAAAGTAACCAAAACATTAAACATGAGAACACACACAAGGAACATAACAATAAATCATATATGTAACCATAACTAGATAATATCTATTGATCTCTTCTAAAAGTAGGACCCCCTTCTTATTAAAAAAAATTATATATAGACAATTCCAATCTATGACTATTCATCATCTTCTCATACTTATCACCAAAAGTGAAGTCTCTTCATATTATATCTTATTACAAGTCATGAAGATAAGATAAAATAGGCTATGTAATGATAAATAAGTGCATAATGCATGAATATCAAACAAATATCCTATGTAGATTTACAATCCATGTTATTCTACGAATACTTTCCCAAACTTAAAATGTTTTCTCATCTTGAGAAAACATCATAGGATATTTTGAGAATGTACAAGCTACAAGGAACTAAAGAAATGGTAGGACAAGTAAGAGTTATAGTAATCACTCAAGGTTCCATTTATAGTTTTCACCTCTTATGTACTACTTGGCTACCCACTTTGCATACCAACCTACTTCCCTTTATAGGTTTTCAATATCTTGGCATAACCAGGTGGCCATACTTTATGGGTTTTCAACCAACTTGTCCCTAATAGTCTTACTAAGTCTTCCTTAATATAAAAGTTTATGCAAAATTTTCAAAATTTCTACTCTATACAGTACTTAACTTAAAGGTGGTGGCATGGATGCAAATGAAGGTTGACTAAAAGACTTTTTATACTAGGACTAAGTAGCTTCATGCTATCTGATGATATTTTAGATCTCTAAATGTGGCATATATTTATGTGTATTCATAATCCATACAACTAAGATGGTGAAAGGAGTCATATCTATTTTGTACACATTCTAATCCAACATCACTTCTCGTATTAACTATAGTAAGGTGCATAATAGAGCATGGTAGTTGATTATCTATTTGAGTTATGAATCATTAGTGATGCTCAATGTAGCCTTGGTTTTTTTAACCCTTGTTCAAATCTCCCCATGTATCTAATCCATCTTATCTACATGTCTTTGAGCTTGGAGGATGATGAAATAACTATGTAATAATTGGATCTACCAATTCAAAAGGTTATTTTGCACATTATCCTTAGAATTCAGTGATTACTAGAGTATTCCCTCCTTTTCCACCATAATTTTAGTGTGACTTGACATAGTTTCTTTGGTTTTGGTAGTGTTTAAAAATTCCATGTTGGCACTAGCTAAGGTGGTATCCAATTACTACATCTAATCAATTAGTTATGTGTGACCTATTGAGATTAAAGTATAGAAGTGTTAAGCATTACTTGGTACTCCTCTATAAGATTAATTAATGTGGCATCCTTGGCCTTGAAATCATGGTCCAATGTCCCCATTGCACATAATTTATGTGTTTTGCACCAATCTTTTGTTAACTCAGAGATAAGTGTCTTGAGTCTATATTGGTCGGACATTATTTGATCCCTGATTTCTTGATTGACCAAATATGGAAAAGTATACTAGATAAGCTTTGCATCTCCATGTATTTGGGACTTCAACCTAATGTTCTAAACTTTAGATTTATTGACCTCCTATTCCATCAAGGTGTATTTTTATGCAATAGACTCTTGGAATGTTGCAGTGCCCTCTAACTACTTCTTCAATGGTAGCCTAGAAATATCTAATGATGTTTCATGTTGAAGTGGAAAGGCTACCAAAGTTCCTATAGTAGTTAAAATATCAAGTCATGGCATGGTCACAAGTGGATGTGAGAAGGTGGTGCATCAATTACCCATAATTAGAACATCCCATAGCCAGAATCTTCCCAAAGGCAAGGTCGGTTGTTACTTAGTTGTTGTAGATATGAATTTGTCTTCTTCTAGCATAGGCTATTCTCACCCACCATGTTGTTATTTTTTAGGCACTTATTGTTGTTGTGCCTTAGCATCTTCTTCATTATTCAATTATTTCACAATGCCTTCATTTTATTTTCTCTTTACTTTCTCCACTACTTTCCTATTGATCTCATCTTTTACAGCTTTCTTCTTTTCCTATTCTTCCTCCTACTACTTATGTGCATGATTTTCTTCCATTTTATATTCTTAAAGCACATAAACCTTATCTTGTTTATCCTTATCCTATGCCTATGCATGTAAATCAACCTGAACCTTGGTCACATGCTCTTTTTCTTCTTATGCATGAGCCTATTATTTATGCAAGGCTTCATCTTCTTTTTCTTTCTTCTTCCTCATAGCTTCATCAACTTGCTATTGGGCAAGAGTGGCATCCTCCAAAGCTTTATTTGCCTATGCCCATACATCTTTTTATTTCTTATCTTCTTCTATCTTAGCCTTGGAATTGAGTGTATCTTATTTATTCCTCTTATCTTCATCTATCTTTTTCTAGTGTGCCTCTTTTACCTTCCTTATTGCATCAAAATCTTATTGTACCTTCTTTGATTTTTTGATATCATATTATCATTTAGATTTTACATAATGGGGCTTCTACTTGGATTTGTCTTCCTCAACTTAATGGCATGCTTTCTTAGATTTATAATATATAGATTACTCCTTGTAGCACTTATTTTCTTCTTGATGTACACATCATTATACTTCACAAATTGCTTCCTCCCATGAAGCCCTTTCCTCTTCAACTATGGGTTGATCTGGTATCATCTCTTTGATATCAAGGTCTTATTTTATTATTTTTGAATCACTTAGTTAGATAATATAGATGGAGATAGATGCTTTCTTACACCCCAAAGTAACCATCCTATGTTTGGGTGGCATGGAAGTCAAGGAAGGAGAAGGCTTCACTTCCTGCATAGTGGTTTCCCTTTCAAATGTGCATTGTTCGAGAGTAGGGGAAACCCTAGCCTTTATTTAGGTTATAGGTCTAAAAACTAGAGTCTCCTATATACTTTTAGGTAGTAGATCAAATGTGTCGATGGTTGTGAAAGTGGTGGGGGGTTTTGGCTTAAATAATTTGGAAATTTTCTACATTTGTTAGCCTCTTTGCACACTGTGTCAGCAAAAATGGATTCTGGGCATGGTGGTATTTCCACCTAGAGACTTGGAGGTAACTTCTTATGCACTTAAACCATGCACACTACTTTCCAAAATAATAACTCCTCCTTCTGCTCATAAAAGTTACTAACCATATCTAAAATCATCCCCTGATAGACTTATTGATCATCAATCCCCATCTAAGGTAGGTCATAGGATATTGCAATTTGAGGTACCATGGGGTCATCCATCCAAGTTTATATACTCCTTATCTTGAACTTTATGGAAGTGATGGTTATTGTTCGATAGATAGATTACACTTTCTTTTCTATTATTATGAGGTTGTGGCTTTGGGTTTTTGTTACACTGAAGGAACTACTATGCCATGTAGTATAGATTAGAGATGTGTAGTATGCCTAGTTGTATATAATTCTTACTTAGCAACCTTGACTTTCTCTATGGACATGGTAACAAAATATGGTAGGGGTCCATATGGTGATCTAGGCAGCTCATGTATGTGAAAGAATATGCCTTTTAGAAGTAACATGATGTCTAGTAAAACCCATGGGTGTGTATCAATCAACTCCAAACACTCTTCCCACCATGTATTAAACTTTTCCTCATGATCTAAGGTGTTTCTTTCAAGTTTCCATATTAAGTTATGAAATTATTTCACTAGCTAGTAGTCAGTGTCTAGGTGCACCTATCCTTCAAGGGACTTCCATTGAGTGAAACATAGTAGAAAGATCAAAAAATGGTACTAAAAAGTCTACTTGGAATTTGTATGCAACTTGGAGATATTTTTATTTATCTCCTATACAAATTACTTATGCCATTTTAATTGCTCATTATATTAGATCATGTGATGTGCAATTTCAACCACTCTTTTGGGGATTTAATTCATAGACTTAATGGTCTATGAGAATCATCATGTGGTGCACTTGACTAAGATGTGTATTGGTTCATCTTGGATATCTTAAATTGGGATTCCTATAGACCCCTAAACATATATGTCTCTAACTTCCTAAATGATAGGAGGTATTCTTTACTTCTAGGGAGAAAGAGAATCACCCCATGTAGACATGCCCAAAGCTTTAGTCATTACTTTGGTGTTGATGATGACAGTGGTATTTGGGCCAATGTAAAATTTTCCCTCATTATAATGGCCAAATAAGAGTTATACAATCTCCCACAAATTGTTAAAAGTAGGCATCCAAAACAAGCACTTGACATCAATGTTCTGGAAATGATGTGGGGTTGTAAGAGGAAATGGTTGCACACCATCTACTAGATCTAGTAGGAAGAGATTGTATTCTATCACTCAAAAGTAATCAAATAAATTTGGATAAGTATATTTGGTCTATCTAAGTGAAAGTTTGATGCTCATTACTTCATTATAAACATCTATCAATTTTTTGGTGATTTTTGAAGAATCCATGGTATCGAAATATTGGAAATTAGAAACTTTGTGATTTTTTCACTGTATAATTTAGCTCGACTCTAGAAGTTTAATTCTGAAAATAGTTAAAATTATGAAATGTAGACTTAATTCATAACCTTGTGACTTTATATATTTTTTGCCTATTGGTTTTTATGTAAATGTCACACTGAGTTATCCCTTTGATATCAATTTGAATGATAATGTGGAATATATTATTTGATATGGAAATAAAGGTAGTTAGTTGTTGGTGCATGCAGTAAGATACAACAAAATTGACAAAAACACACTAACTAGCATACATATCTAGTCCTATTACTAGGGAGAGCTTATTTAACAAAATATGAATGAAACACACAACTAAAATTCAAAATAAACCTTCTTTTACCTTTCTTGGATGCTCCAAAATGCTTTTTTTAGTGGCTTGATCGGTTTTTGCTCATGAATTTTGCATCAATGGAAGCTTGGTTACCTCTATATCTCCTTGGCACCTTATTTCTTTGGCTTGGCTTGGCTTAATATTTGAGCATAATAATACTAATTTCCAAGAGGCTTTGGAACCAATTTAGTATTATAACTTTGAATTATCCAAGCTTATAATTTAATAGGCAAGGCCTCCTATTTATATATTTTTAGAATGGTTTGAGGATCAACAATGACCATCCATCTCTAGATTGAGATGTGTGGCCATGAATAAATCCAAATATGAAATTCATTCTATAAATATCCCCATTATGTGAACTAGTAATTTGACTCAAGAGAGTTGGTTAGTATTATGTTAGTTCCAAAATAAAAACAAATTGACAAAAACACACTAACTGGCATACATCTCTAAGCCTAGTTACTAGGGATAACTTAGTTAACAAAATAAAAATGGAAACACAACTAAAACATGAAAGAATATTTCTTTCACCTTCATTGGATGCTCCAAAATGCTTGTTATAGTGGTTTGATAGGTTTGTGCTCATGAAGACTGCATCAATAGAAGACTGGCTACCTCCATCTCTCCTTAACACCTTGTGTCTTTGGCTTGGCTTAGATTGGCTCAATATTTAGGAATAATAAAACTAATTTGCATGAGGCTTTGGAACCAATTCAATATTATAATTTTGCATTATCCAAGCTTAAAATTCCAATGCCTCCTATTTATATATTTTGGAAAATAGCAAGAATCAACCTGAACCATCCATCTCAAGATTGAGATGTATGGCTAATGATTAATCCAATTATGTAATTAAAAATCCATAAATAGGCTCATACATATTTGGGATAGAGGGGCATTTAAGAGGCATGTTAGGCATTAATGAGGCATGGGAGGGGTTAACCTTGATATTTTATGTATTTATGGCCTAGGGATGTCTTCCCAAGAAATGATGTCACCTGATGAATATATTTAATATTCATTTCTAAAAACAAGTATTCAAAAAAATTCCATGGAATTATTAATTAGGCCCTAATTTGGTTTAATTATTTCTTAATCAAGATTAAGCATTTTGAGCACAAATTACTCAAATTGATTATAATGTCTTGTTATTGGTTTAAAATTTGATAGGATTAAAATAAAATTGGAAGTCAATATCAGCTACATTGGATCTATTATCCCATTTAGGATGTTGGAAACACCAAATAACAAAGGCACATGTCTTGTGTAATATATTTGATAGAAAAGAGAAATCTGGAGCACCTAGGTACAAAATTGGTATTTTGACCCAAAATGATCTAATCAAAGTTAGATGGCCCATAAATTACATTGCCCCATTTAATGATACCCTAAAAAAAATTAAAATATAACAATTTCAAATCTTTTAATATGTTTTAGTGTTTTTAAGCCAAATTGTACACTTTGGTAGAAATTGGTCAAAATCTTGGTTGGAGGTTATCAGTGGCTAGATTTAGGTGTCTACAATTTGCCCTTATTTGGGAAGGCATTGCAAGCTATAGGGATATTAACATTTTCTCAAAAAAGAAAAGATCTTATATGCCTATAATTACAATGATGATGAACTAACTATATGATGCCCCCTTGAGGGAATGGTTGGCATAAGGAAAGGTTAGTAAATGGTCCCTAAAAAAGAAGCAAAATGAGGGGACCAAAGAAGGGAAAATGATGGGGGGGAAACATAATGAGCTTGAAAAAGTAGTCAAAATCATTGAGAATGCAAGTGGAATGTTGTATAATGGTTTTCCCAAAGGTTATTATAAGCATTGTACCCTGATAGTGAAAACATGGTATGAAAACACAATGATTTGCCCAAAGGCAGTTATAATCATTGAGAAGATGGAACTACCCAAGTTAGGACAAAAAAACAAGATAACAACATGCCCCTGTATGGGTAAAAAAATTAAAGTTGTGACAACACAATGATTTTCCCAAAAGTGGTTATAATCATTGAGAAATATAGGTGGGATGGTGTACAATGATTTTCCCATAGGTAGTTATAATCATTGGACCCTGATTATAATAAACTTAATTGATGGGCTAATTGATGATGGTAATCTAATACAGAGGATAAAGATGAATTGGAACAACCTGCCAGTAGGGAGATGCTCATCCAAAATAAACAAAGGTTAAAATTCTTTGATTTTTAATTTACTTTATTTTGGATATGATTGGGATTAAATTAGGATGCTAGTGCTAAAGAGATGTCAATGCTTCCATTACTAAATATACTTCTTGAAATTAAGGTTTGTTGTAGCACATGTTGGTAGGAATCATGGTATAACATCATGAGGACTTGATCAAAATATGCATAAGGACTGACTCCTAATATCCAATACTCAATAGAAAGTAATGCACTAATGATAGAAACCATTATGATAATGTAGACGTATGAATATGGTTGGATTCAAGTATAAGTGTGGGCAAGGAATCACCCAATGAATGCACATAGACTAAATCAAGGAAACAATACCTAAAGCAAATAAATAAGTAGAAATAAATAAATAAACAACTTAATATACACCATATGAACATTGCCTCTAGAAAATAGGTGATAACTTAACAAACTAATAGAATATGGGAAGAGAACAAAAGAAAGGGGGTGGCTGAGCTATCTCTATATGCACTAGGCAAGTGGATGCTACCTACATAGTTCCATGGATGTAATATCGAATAAAAACTTTAGGCCAAATTTAGTTCTCCCAATAAATGGGAAGATAATAATAACATATGAAAATAATATAATTGATGCAATAGAAGAATAGGAATGTTCTTTCAAAATGGCAAGTGCATGGGATAAAAGATGAAAAAGGATGGGTAAATTAAGGCACAAGTGATTTATTTTTGACTTAGTAAGGATTCCTAGAATCCTTAAGGCAAAGAAGTGGTCAGTGTTTTTGGTTTTTTCTAATGGTTTTACAAATGTTTTTGGAATTTTTAGAGTATCTCAACTCATTCAATAATGACGAGACACTAAATGGTTCAACCTTCTAAAATGGTAAGAGTGTGGCTTAGGTTTCTCACAAAATGGTGAGAGCATTCAAACTTAAAAATTGGTTGTAAAATGATGAGAGTGTTACTTAGATTTCTCACAAAATGGTGAGAGAATTTAAACATAACAATTACTCATAAAACATGGAGAATGTGGCTAAAATTTCTCACAAAATGATAAGAGAATATGGAAAGGGGGATTGAGGTGACCTCAACATGAATTGAGAATGACCCACATAGTCTTGAAATGACCTCAAGTCACAATAATTTTGACCACACAAAAGTTGTGGAAAAACCAACCAAGTCCCAACAAGTTCTCAAATTTGGCAAATGGCTAGTCAAATAAAAATAATGATGGCAAGGGGATGCAACAATGCATGGTGAACAAGTGTTGCCCCTATTTTACCCATAGGTGGTTATAACTAGGATATAATATAATAGGTCAATGATACTAATTTTCCATAGGTATTTATAATTAGTAGCAAGACTAGTGAGACATTGATTTGCCCATAGGCAATTATAATTAGGCTCACATAAACAAACTTGATACAAGATGGAAAATGAAAGATATCTTACTAGATCAACTATCACACTACTTTCATAGACTATCATCATAAACATAGATTTGATTGATTATTGATACTTGATCAAAATCCTTTCACAAAGGTGCAGGATGAACTAAATAAACCAAGATTAAAATAGGATTGGGTAAGATGACTAAATACAAGCTTTGGTCTAGATATGAATAGAATGGTAGGATGGCATGGTCTTGCTTTAGGATAATGATGTTTGGGGATAAAATTGTAAGAGGGTTACCCTTAAGTGGTAAGTTGATTGGTTGGAAAATGTGACAACAACAAAAGGATATGTAAAATAAATGCCAATGACATGGTAATGAAATGATATGGTACATGTTTTTGGCCTGGGTGATTTTTGGTTTTTTGATGTGTTTGTCCTAGGTATGATAAATGACATATGATTCTATTATTCTTTCTAAAGCGGAGATACATGTCCTAATCAAAAAATGATACAAATAGAATAATCAATCATGTTAATTTCTAACCCACATCTCATCTAAATAGTTGCTCTATCAAGAATGCTTTTGTGATCTTCATTGGTCATTGATTCTAATTACTTAAATCATCAAAACAGGGTAACCTTGTAGCTTCTACACAAGAAAGTATGGTCATAGATTGTAAATAGGGATAAATAATGTTTGATAGGTTTTTTTATGAAATGGAATGGTGGATGATAATGGAATGTGTAATGGTGGGGAAACAAATGAAAATCAAGACTTTCAATCACATATAATGTTGTTGATGTTGGATTTAACATAACTTTGGTTATGGTAGGGATAAAGAATTATGAATATTCTCTTGATAAGACCACCAAATTTTTCTATTATTTGATCTTGAGAGTAGCTACCATATGATTAGGCTATATATAGGAAGCTATTTTGATTTGATCTTGAATAATGTCTTCATTAAGTAGTGAAGAAATTTTGTGTTCAACTATGAGTGTTTCAATGTGGTTTTCACTAGTTAAGTTGTCTTGATTATCTTATAGTGCCTTCAAGAAGGTTTTACTAAGGAATGTTGACTTTTGAATTTTATTATCTTCTAGTGCTTTTTAAAATGTTTCACTAGAAGATGTTGAGTTTGAACTTTGACTATCTCCTAGTGCCTTAAAAAAGGTTTCACTAGGAGAGTGTTCTTCTACTACATGAATGTGGTATTGGACTCCTTATTATTCTTCAAATACTATGTCACCATGGATGTAGTTCAACAAAGTGTGATTCTATTGATCCCAATCAACATTTATGGGAGGTGGAATGTCGATAATATGGCTATGTTGGTTGGTGGTAAGGGCCTATGGAATGGTAATGGAATGGGGAGAAGCTGCACAATCTTCATAGAAAATACTAGGATAACTTGTGTCAAAGCTAAAGTAATCATCCTCAAAAATCATATAAGGATCACAAATGTATTCAAATTGATCTTCTAGGCATGCATAACCAATATTTTAATAGTCATGAACATATTCTTCTTTTTAATATAATTCTGACTCAATGGACTCTAAATATGATGTTGATACTAATGTTGATTCTTCTTCTAATGCTAAATTTGATGTTGATTCAAGAATAGAAGCTGAATCTAACTTTGATTCTTTATCTGATGGGTACTCTATTATAATGATGTCTTTTTGAATGTTTGGTATTAAACAAGTAATGATTTGTGATGGCATGGTGGGCTCCACAAAAAATATTTTATCAAAGTGAGACTCCTCAATGATGGGAAAAAGTTCAAGAGACAACTCCTCAAAGACTAGCTTTTCAATAGAAGACTCTTAAAAAATAGGCATAGGGTTGAGGTAATGATTTACTAAAAGGTAGTTATAATCATTGAGAAGTGACTCAATAAAGACTAGCTCATCAGAGTGATACTCCTTAACAATAGGTATAAGATCAATAGTTGACTCATCATAGGTTGACTTATCACAAGTGGTTGGTTTTCTTGGCCTTAGTTTTCAATGAGTTGGAAAATATCAGTTTTGAATATAACTTGGTTTTCAAATGATTGGATGGGTTTAGGTTTTGATTAGATTGGTACCAAATGAGGAATGGCATGTGGTTGGATAATGATAAGGTATCGGGGAGCATGATTTATTACATGATTCAAGGGATAAATTTTTGAAATGGTAATAATAGGGTGTTGTGGGGCTTGATTACTCACACAAGCCAAAGGACTAGGTCCTTGAATGATGAAGGGGCATTGTGGAGCTTGATTGCTCACACAAGACAAAGGATGAGGTCCTAGTATAGGAGTGGTATGGCATTATGGAGCCTAATTTATCACACAAGCCAAAGGATGAGTTCTTGGAAGGATAAGTCTAGGGCATTATGGAGTTTGGTAGCTTTCACAAGCCAAAGCATCTAAGTCCTCATCATAAGCCATATCATCCTAATCTTGAGTTGGATCATAAGTTGGTTCTTGACTATGTTCCATGTACTGATTATTGTAAAGAGAGTATGGATCAGTATCCCAAATAGCATTATCTATAGTTGGGTCTTCAATAAATTCCTCTTCACAAACTGCTTCATACCAATCAAGGTCTCGAGTTGGATTGTAAGCTGGTTCATGAATTTTTTCCCATGAATGATTATTATGAGGTGGATAGAAATCTATCTCAAAAACCATATTATCATCATTAGGGTCTTGACTAAATCCATAAAAGTCATTTTGTGTGGCCATTCTATCATAATTTAGATTATACGTGACTCTACCATAGGTGTAGCTAGACATATTTACATAAATGATGAAAGCTCTAAAATAAAAAGGCTTAGGGTTCTACAAACTCTAAAAAATTATGTCCAATGGATAATGGTTCAAACTTGGTCTAACTTGGTTGAAGGTAGAGCTGTATCTCCAATGTGCTCTGAAAGTGAATTTGTATCTCCAAAATGATTTGTGCTAAGACTTGGCATAAAATAGTCTAACATCAAATGGCATATGCACAAAAGGTCAAGCATATGAATAAGAACAATCATGCCAAAATTTTAGGTCAAAGTATTCCAAACAAGGTCTAAACTAGGAAAGGGAAAAGAGTCGCTAGGTCTTTTGTCCAAATGTTGAGTCAAAAGCTAGGCTCAAACAGGCATGTGTTAGGGCTTTTAGCCAAACGACATCAAAATCTTGGCTTGAAACAAAGGATTGATATGATTTGATTTACTCTTAAAAAATTACAAATGGCTTTGACATAGACCCAAAACATGAAATCAAACATAAACATGATTATTTGGCATTAGGCATAAGATAGAAAGGTTCTTGAAAGTTTGTGTTCTCCCAAATAAATGCACAAGTAATGATGACGATAGGAAATGAACAAATAAACCATCAATAGTTTTCAAATTTGGTAATTTATTAATTAAATTTATGTAACCAAAACAAGAAATATCTATGTATCAACCCCATGAATTAAGACCTAAACATAAATCAATCAATGTTTGAATCCAAACTTGACAAGGTTAATTGAAAACTCAACATTGAAAACTAGGATTTGACCAAATAAGCTAGAAAAGATTGAACAACATGATGGCACAAGACAAAGGTCCAAATGGTATACATGACATGGTTTGAAATAAATAGTTTTTTATACAAGGTAAACTAGTCTTGAAATAAATTGATTATCCAAATGGTGTAAGCAAGCTCGAATGATGTGATCTATGTTATGTTTTAAAAGACTCAAAGACAAAAATGGTTTGACATGATTTGGGCAGCATAATGCTACCCTCCTCAACTCAAATACATGGTTTTGACATGGTTTATGAATTAAAAAACAAGTTTTAGGCCCAAAATATACCAAGTAAAATAATGACCAAAATACACTAAGTATAATCATCTAAATCCTAGCAAGGGTATGGCAATGTGGGGTTGACTAAACTAGCAAGTTTTGGAATATTTCTAGAGGAATAAATTACACAATGGATCTCACGTCATGATGCAAAAGAAAAGCACATAATTAGGTGTCTACAATACTTGGCTTGTTGCAAAAAGGTCTAGTCTTTTTTGAAAACACTACATCCTACTATTTACTTAGTGGGGTGTGATGTCCAAAGTGTAGATACATCTTGTATGAAACTCTAACACTATAAGATGGTTTAACCACTAAAACCTCTAATCTTAGTGTGAGTGGGTGAAGTCAGTGTCAAGAGGTGAAACCCCAAGTCAAATCTTCCCTAAAAAACTCTTGGGAGGTAATAAAGTCCCCCTTATAAACCAAGATTGCATGAAATAAAAAGTTTAAAATAGTAAGACTTTATGGTCATGTCAAGGTCACCCAATACTATTGAGAGTTTTTTGGGAGTCCTTTAAATGACTTTCTTTCTATGCCTTAGACTAGGCTTTTTGTAATAAGAATGGAACTTTTGATTCCAAGGGTTCCCTAAAGGGGAAAAGTGGAAGAGCATAGATTGGCATGCCCCTCTTTTCCAAAAAAACTAGATCAAACAACTAATTTAATATAAAAATATTGGAAAGGTGAGTTCATTTTTAAGCACCAAGTTGAAAGATTGGGTGGTGTTCTTTTGACCCCTTGGTCTTAAGTTGTAAATTTAAAAGCCCAAATTATCAAAACATTCACTTAAGAACCTAAATGTTTCATTAATCACCAAAAACAAGATTCCTAATTCATTTTAAAATCATGCCAAAGATGTCTTAATAGCATGTTTTAACAAATTCCAAGTCCGTTGGTTACCTATCTACCCTAAAGGCACCACTCCAAAAGCAAATATGCTATATTAGAATTATTTGAAGATATTTCTAAAATTTTATGAAAATATATGAAAATTAAAGCTAAACGAATGTTAGATTCTAAAAATTTAGGAGAAAACACATGGTTTAAAAAAATAAATCATCAAAAATGGAGTCCGTACGACCCCAAACCAAGAATTTGAAAATGGCCTATTAGCTCTCGAGTCAAGAAAAAGATAGTGACCACCAACAGTTATAAATAATTGGTGATGGTTTCACTTGACCCTTGATGGTTAAAAATTACCATCGATGGTTTACTTAACCATCGATGGTTCCTCTGACCATCGATGGTTAACTATGTAAACCCGTGAAGATAAAATCCATCCAAATGAAGTTATAAAATCACTTAGAGAGAGATTTAAGCATCCAAATTGAAATTTTAAAGTTGCCTCATGCTCTCCTTCATACTTAGGATGTGTATTATCCCATTGGGCATTCTATTATTTGAATTAGTAATTTGACTCAAGAGAGGTGATTAGTATTGTGTTACTTCCAAAATAAAAATAACATTGTTAAAAACACACGAACTAGCAAACATCTCTAGGCCTAGTTACTAAGGAGAACATAGTTAATAAAACATGAATGAAATACACAAATAAAATACAAAATAAACCTTCTTTTACCTTCCTTGGATGCTCTAAAATGTTTGTTGTAGTGGCTTGCTCAATTTGTGCTCATGAAGTCTACATCAATGGAAGCTTGTCTACCTCCATCTCTCCTTGGCACCTTATATCTTTGGCTTGGATTGGATTAATATTTAGGCATAATAAAACTAATTTTCATGAGGATTTGGAACCAATTCATTATTATAACTTTTTATTATCCAAGCTTAAAATTCAATAGGCAAGGCCTCCTATTTATAGATTTTTGGAATGGTTTGAGGATCAACCATGACTATCCATCTCAAGATTGAGATGTGTGGCCATGAATAAATAAAAATATGAAATTCATTCTAAAAATATCCCCATTATGTGAAATAGGAATTTGACTCAAGAGAGGTGGTTAGTATTGTTTTAGTTCTAAAATGAAAAAAAAATGACAAAAACACACTAACTAGCATACATCTCTAGGCCTAGTTACTAAGGAGAGTTTAGTTAACCAAAAAAAATAGAAACACAAATAAAACATGAAAGAAGCTTTTTTTCACCTTAGACTTTCCAAAATTCTTTTTGTAGTGGCTTTCTTAGTTTGTGTTCATTAAGCCTACATCAATGGAAGCTTGGCTACCTCCATCTCTCCTTGGCACCTTGTGTCTTTGGCTTGACTTTGATCAATATTTGGGCATAATAACACTAATTTGCATGAGGATTTGGAACCAATTAAGAATTATAAATTTAAATTATCCAAGCTTAAAATTCATGTGGCAAAGCCTCCTATTTATAGATTTTGGAAAATGGCTAGAATCAACCTAAACCATCCATCTCAAGATTGAGATGTGTGGCTAAGAATTAATCCAATTATGTAATTAAATATCCATAATTAGGCTCATAAATATTTTGGATAAATGGGAATTTAAGAGGCATGGGAGGCATTGATGAGGTATGGGAGGGGTTAACCTTGATATTTTATGCATTTATGGCCTAGGGATGACTTCCCAAGAAATGATGTCATCTAATGATGCAGATATTCAATATTTATTTCTAAAAAGAAGTATTCAACAAATTTTCATGGAATTATTGATTAGGTCCTAATTTTGTTGAATTATCTCTTAAGCATGATTAAGCATTTTATGCTCAAATTAATTTGAATGTCTTGTTATTATTCTAAAATTTGATTGGATTGGAATTGTAAGTTGATGTCAGATGCATTAGATTTGTTATCATATTTAGGATGTTTCCAACACCAAATAATAAAGGCAAATGTCTTGTGAAAGAGATTTGATAGAAAAGAGAAATCTAGAGCATCGAGGTGCAAAATTGGTATTTTAACTCAAAATGATCTGATCAAAGTTAGCTATCCCATAAATTGCATTTCTCCATTTAATGATACCCTAGTAAAAGCCAGCACTTGAATATAACAAAATCTCAACTCTTTTAATGTATTTTAGTGTTTTTAATCCAAACTATGCACTTTGGTATAAACTGGTCAAAACCCTAGTTGGAGGTTATCGGTGGATAAATTTAGGTGTCTAAACATCATTAAATTCTTTGTTATCCATATTGTAACACCTCATGATGATGTTGACTAGTTGCCAATTTGGTGAAGATTAGATTAATTAAACCTAAGATTCAACATTAACTACTTTGGATGATTGTTATACAACTGAGATCTTGGCTGATGTGACTTAACCATACATTCTCATAATTAATTTATTTTTTTTGCTTCTACTACATAAACAATGGTGTATCCAAATTCTTATATGCAAGGGTGTCACACTCTATAATTATTATCATGGTTCCAAAATTTGGTGAAAATATCATTTATAAACACGCATACACACAAAAACAAACACAAAAAATATATAGAAATGGGAAATCCTAATGTACTCGATGCTACTTAATACCCACTCATTTGGTAGAAAGAGATCAATTAAGACTATTGGTAGTAGGGCTTAAGCCTACAACCATTCACTTGCCTTGGTAGAATGGTTCCCTACAAATCTCTCAAAATAATGGTTCCTTGATGTGAATTTCTTATATAATGTAAGGCCCTATCCATCCAATCTATAATTTATCAAAAAATGCTAAAAATGACTATCATATAAAAAAAATGGTTGATCTTTATGAAATTCCTTATGTTACATGCTCCTATCAAGCCATGGTTTCTAACTCTATTTATGAACTTCCTACATCCAAGATGCTCTACATTGACACTCATCCATTCGATTCAATTCGATAATCTTGTTTGTGAAAGACTCATGATCCCCTAGTCTCATAACCATTACAATGTATAGACTGGGTGCCAGTTATTTCATAGGTGATGGGTGTCATCATCCCCTTCATTTAATCAACTTTTTGTTGATGTTATATTTAACCAGGGTTGTGTCTAAAGTTATATGCAACAAGAATAATCATAAAGATTTAGTAATTGAATGGAGGTATTTGTATTTTTATTGTTTCGGGGGGTTTCTAATGTCTTAAGGATTTCTTGGTTAAAATATTATTAGAATCAAACTATGCAAATCTGCTAGAAATAAACACACATTGCAGAAATGAAATAGATTGTTAGAAATAAACACACGTTGTAGAAATAAAATTGATTGTTGGAAACAAACACACATTGAAAAAATGAAATAGATTGCTAGAAACAAACAAATGTTGCAGAAATGAAATAGATTGCTAGAAATAAACACATGTTGTAGAAATGAAAATTTAATCTAAAATGCCTACAGGAACAAATTTACAACAAATCTTAACTTTAAAGAGTTGGAAGCATTTATAAATTTAACAGAGATACCTATTTACTTTTGTGAATAGAAATATAAATACTGAAAAAAATGAAGATTCTAGTTCTTTAGAGGAGTGGACCCTTACTCCGCCTAGAATCGGATTTGAACAATTTAATTTTCTTTCAAAACAAAAATGGCTATTTCATTGATAACATGTTTTGTATTACAAATGTACTAATCTATCCTTTATCTCTCTATTCTTCAATGATTTTCTCTATCTTCTATATTTTATATCTCTATCTCTCCTTTTACTAAATTCCCAGGTCTATATATATAGATGCTTTGATGCCTGTAACTGTTTCATAGAGACGATGGAACTGAATCGTACCAAGAATAGATGCTAAATCAAGATGTAGCTGGATGTCTAGCTATGTGATAAATGTCTTGATTCTGTAAGTTTGGAAAATTGGGAATCTATTCCTGATTTAATGGGATCATTGATCTTATAGATTACCGGCCATTTGGAATATATCCTTATCAGTTCCACATCTAGCCACAAAATTTTTGGAGCTTATCTATAGGAGTATCAGAGCTAAATATAGAGTTTCGGAGCTAAGTCCAAAAATACGATAATTTGAAATAGTATAGTGGAGTTTTAGAACTAACTATGATGGTTCTAGAATAGATTTTATAGGTTTCAAAACTAACTGTGATGATTTAAAAATAGATTCTATAGGTTCTAGAACTAATCTAAATTGAGTCTAATGCTTTAAAAAACATGCAATCCACTTCATATTTGTTCTTTAGCCTGATGATAGCCTATTTTATTGCAAAACTAGAATTTTCCAACACACTTGTTAGGAATTAAAGGTCTTTTAAAATGTTAGAATCACAATAAAAAAAGATGGATAATCACATCCTAACTCATCTCAGATCAAAATAAAAGTTACAAAATGAATTCAAACTTAATAGAAAGAGAGCGTAAGATGAGGTCATTTATTATACATTTATTGGGCATATCCTAGCCTCATCACTTCCCCCATACTTATTTGTAAGTCCCTTAGCAAACTTCACTCTTGAAATTCAGGATTGTATACCCTGCATTCCATTTGATTGCTTAGATCAAATGGCTAAAACTAAATATCCCAATGCTTTGATTTAGAAGTACTATACCCTGCTCCTGCTTCTACTTTTTTGTTCCATTCCTCAAATTGAGTGGGATGTTGAGGTTCTCTATTTTGCTAAGGAGATATGGGGGTGAGAAGTAGAGGTGGCCTTATCTGCATTCCTATCCATATGCTCAGGGGAGTTTCATTGATCTAGGGAATTATTGTGCACAAATCTTTTGCCCTTTCTAAACTCCAGATCAAATTTGAAGGGGATATTACTTCCCTTCTTTTCAATGCCACTGAGAGAAATTCCCATCTTTTTAAACATGCATCATAGATATTATCAAAATTTACCCTTTCATAAGAGGTGAAGACATCCATGCTTTGTTGTAAACTGAAAAGATAAGGTCCCTTGAATTTATCATTAAATGCATGGGATTGGAAATATGTAGCAAAGGCGAGTGGATTACCACAATGAATTCTCATATAGAGACTAGATGAACTAGCCTTTGACCAATGCTCTGACTCCCTTTCTTTCCATGCAATCTGGGTTTGAAGAATAGAGACAAATGCATTAAGCTAGCTTTCTCCTACATACAAATTGATCATAAAACCTGTATTTCTTTCTAACATAAAATTGCAGAGGTAAAATTTACAAAGAAGGTTTTTCTTTTCTATATTATATAAGGAGTAGGTGGCCGAGAAATTAGCTTCATCTTTTATTTCATGTGGAAGGCCACATGTTATCCTTGCTAACTGCCAGTGAATGAATTATTCCTCTAAAAACATGCTATAAATAGGAGAAGGTCTTTACATGCAACTAGCTTCTCACTCATCATACAAATTATCTGTATTTTCACAAGACATTTATACTTATCATTTTCCTCCTTGTAAAATTTGTCTTCCCATTTCTTCCTTGCTTTCTCTTCTTCCAGCATTTTGCCTATCAATTTTGTATTGGATGCTTTGATTTCATTGAGTTCTCTGCATGTGTCATCCCATAATTGCTTGAGTGGTAGATAAGTCAATTCAATCTATGTAGAGACTATTGACACAGAGGTCTGTATTGTACATTTTTCCTCATTCTCCATTAGTTTCCTTTTAATTTTTGCTAATTCCTCATTCTTGGCTATGAACTGGTTTGTTAATTCTGCAAGGAGTTGGGTATCATTGTCTAGTTCTAACTTCTTTTTTATTCCCATGATTCGTTCTTTTTTTTTGAATCTTTCACAAGTTAGCTGAAAATTGCTTCTCATATTGTTAGAGTTGATGATTTTGGCTACAGAACTAGCAGATTTAGTTGCTAATTTGGAAAATTTGGTTGCAAAATTACTATACTCAGCTATGGAACTTATCAATTTCAACTACAAAACTACTATACTTAGCTACAAAACTAGCAGATTCAATTGCTTCAATTATAGGAATGATTATTTATGGTTATCTACCAACTCATTCCATCATCAATATCCTTCTCATGATTTTTCACATTTAACCATGATGTATAATAGATGACTCATCATACTAATCTTTCTAAATCAAGTCTAATCACACATGCAAACTTTCCATTTAACCTTTAACACGTTAAAAACATAATTACCATCCTTGATGATGTAATCCCTCTATCATGCTAACACATCATTCCTAAAAAATGGTTAGAAAATAGTTAGAATTCAAAAAAGTTTTATTTAAATTAGCCATTTATTTGAGAAGATCAACCGCCATCACTGATTTTCATTTGATCTTTGATTTTTTTTTGTGGGCGGGGGAAGAGAATGACATTTACTAGTTTTCATTCTCTTCCCTTTATTATGGATGTTTTCATCTGATTATTTGATCATTTTGGAAGAACTGGGTTCTTCCATACAATCAAATTCTTTGTTTTCTTAAATTTACTTCAAGAATTCATCCTTAGTAAGAGGTTTCCTATAAAGTTTTAGCTTGTATCCATTGACCAAGAGTATTCTTCTAATACCATCAATGGGAAGTAATTAGATAGAACCATTGTCAAATATTTGCTTGATCTAATAAGGCTCCAACCATCTGGTTCTTAATTTACCTTTAAATTGTTGGTACTTAGAATCAAATAGTAATGCCCAATCTCCTACTTTGAATTGTCTTTCCTTGATACGTGAATCATGCCATTACTTCCTTTGACCTTGGATTATCTCTATCTGGTGAAGTGTTTTCATTCTGAATTCATCTAATTCATTGAGTTAAAGGATTCGCTCCTTTTGAGCTACATTCAATTCAATTCCCACTTTAGTTGTTGTCCTCAATGTCTGTAGTTCAAACTCAATAGCCAACAAGGGCTTTTTCCCATAGACTAACTCATATGGTGAAAACCCTGTTGTAGTTTTCGAAGTTGTATTGTAAGCCCAGACAGCTTTAGGTAGTCTTTTTACCCAATCTCTTCTTTTAGCTTCAACTATTTTAGTGAGGATGTTTTCTAATTCTCTATTTGTTACTTCAACTTGTCCATTTGCTCGTGGGTGATAGGGAGATGAATTCCTATGATTGATCTAAGAATACATTGTGAAAGCCTGGATCATATTGGACATAAATTGTGGTCTCTGGTCTCAAACTAAGCTTCTTGGTGCTCTAAACTTTACCATAATTATGTGTTAAAGGAAATCAGCAATTGTTTCTTCAGTGGCATTTGTTAAAGCATGCACTTCTATCCATTTTGTTACATAATCAGTACACATAAGAATGTGCTCTTTTCCTTGTGAAAGAGGATTAAAAGGTCCAACAAAATCCAATCCCCATCTCTCAAATGGTTCAATCACTACTTGTGGTTGCAGAGACATTTCACTGGTAATGGTTGGCTATCCCATCCTTTGACAAGGATCACACCGCCTGATATATCTCTTTACATCTTTGTACAGAGATGGCCAATAGTAACTAGTACCAAGTATCTTGTGATCTATTATTTTCACTGAATAGTTTCCTCCACTTGATTCATCATGACATGCCTGGAGGATGTCAAAATTTTATCTTCTCTTACACACCTGCGTAAAACCAAATCAAGACCGCATTTAAATAGCATTCCATTTAACCATTTGAATTGTGCACTAGTTTTGATTAATTTTTTATTTGTTTTTTAGTGAAAGGAGTAAACTTCCCTATTGCAAGATAATTTGCCATGTCAGCAAACCATGGTGTGTTAGCTGAAATAAAAAACAATTATTCATCTAGAAATTTATCCTTGACTAGATCTTGCTACCTTGTACTAGTCAATCTTGACAAGAAATCAGCCACCACATTAGATTTGCCTGAATTGTCCACAATGGTAATATCAAATTATTGTAGAAGTAATGACCATCTAATTATTCGACCTCCAACCACTGGTTTGTTCATTAAATATTTAATTGTTGAGTGATCTATATGTACAAATATTTTGTACCCTATAATGTAATGTCTAAATTTATTTATTGCATAGATCATAGCCAAAAATTCTTTTTCAATGGTAGTGTAATTTATTTCAGTGGGAGTAAGATTTTTATTGAGATAGTAAATAGCATACACTCTTCCTTCTTCATCTCTCTGTCCCAAACTACACCAATTGAGGTATTTGAGGCATCAGTTTGGATGTGAAAAGGTTTCTCCCAATTAGGTCCTTGAAATATTGGGGCAGTTACTAATTTCTTCAAAATCATGTTGACACTGTTCATCCTAAAGAAATTCACAGTCCTTGGTAAGTAATTTAAACATGGGGGCAACAATTTTACTAAAATCTTTGATAAAATGGCTATAGTATCCAGCATGTCCTAAAAGAATGATTTGATATCTATGGGAGTTTGAGGAATAGGAAAGTCTAAAATAATCTTAATTTTATTTTGGTCAATCTAAATTCCTCTTTTTGAAATATGGTGCCATAATACAATCCCTTCATCAACCATCATCAAACATTTCTCATGACTAAGATACAAGTGATGTTGTTCACATCTTGTTAATACTTTGTCCAAATTTTTTAAGGCATCATCAAATGTATCTCCATACACAGTAAAGTCATCCATGTATACCTCTACACAGTCATTTGTTAGGTCTACAAAAATTGCTAATACAACTCTTTGAAAGGTTGATGGAGCATTACATAGTCCAAATGGCAATACCCTATAAGCAAAGGTACCCCATGGACAAGTAAATGTAGTTTTGTTCTGATCTTCAGCAGCAATTTTGATTTGATTATATCCACTAAATCCATCTAAGAAGGAAAAGTATTGTTTACCTAAAAAGTCATCTAAGACTTGATCTATGAATGGTAAGGGAAAATGATCTCTTAGGGTGGCTTTGTTCAGTTCCCTATAGTCAACACAAATTCACCATTTTCTATTCTTTTTAGGGAAAATTACAAGAGGAGATACCCACTAGATATCTGAGATAGGGTAGATAAAATCTACTTGTAATTGTTTTTTCAATTTCTTGTTTGACTATATCCCTTAAGGCTGGATTAATCCTTCTCTAAGGTTGCCTAACTAGTCTAATATTTTCAATATAAATGTGATGGGTGCAGATACTTGGATGAATTCCCTTCACATCTCTATATTCCCAAGCAAATGCTTTAGTATGATCCTTCAGAACATTAAATAGTTTGACTTCATCATTTTTTAACTAGCTATTAATATTCAAAAACAATTCTGGTTGAATCTCAACATGTTTGGTTCTAGGATATAATGAACTAATTTGTTGAAAGGGTTCCATTAAGGTGTTTAGTGGATAGGCATGTGGTAACAATATATGATATGTAGCAACATCTCTGAAAGTTCCTAGAGGCAAATGCTGGATAAAGGAGAACAAGAAGAGTTATGATACTTATCTTATTGTAGGTCAAACTCCTTGTTACTTCTATTTTTAAAAAAAATTCACCATCTCATGATATCTATAAAGCTAATGATACAGATCCTTCCTCTCCTCAAGAGAAATCACATTCCTCTAGAGTGAAGTTATCTTCACTTGCAGAGAATTGGTGTGGTTTTAGAACTAACTGTGATGGTCCCAGAACTAACTGTGATGGTTCCAAAACTAACTATGATAGTTTTGGAACTAATCCTGATTGCTCTAATGACAATTGATGTTCATTTAATGAAGGATTAACCATATCATCTATTTCTCGTACATGATCCTATAATTTTATCATAGCCAAAGAAGATATATTTTGCTCATTAATATCAAGATTATCAACCCATAATTTCACTTGATTATCAATAAATGGTCATGCAGATGGATATAATAAAATTTTCTTAGAATTCTTACCATTTGAAATAGTTATATCACCTGACCTGTAATCAATTAAGGAAGAAACTGTAACTAACCATGGTCTCCCCAAAATAATGGGATAGCCAAGTGTTTTACATTTTGCTTGTAATATAAAGAAGTTAGCTAGATATTCCCATGATTTTACCATTACTACCACATCTTCAATAACTCCTAGTTTTGTTACAACTGATTTGTCATCTGCAATATGGTATTAGTAGGTTGTATGCCTATTAATGGTAATGTTTTCAAAGTGTCCACTATTATTACATTGATATATGTGCCCAAACCAATCAAAACATTATGTATATCCTTATTCCCTATAGAAATAAAAATAACATGGATTCCAGGATCTCCATATTTAGGTAGTAGGAGTTTTCATGCTAATAAATCAACAAGTTTCTCATCTACCTGAATAGTCATGGGGTACTGTTTCTTTCTTCCAAGTTTTTTAAAACATAACAATTTGATTAATTTGTTCAAATCTGAAATATCCTTAATTTCTTGTAATAATGGTATTTCAATATACAATCTTCTTAGTTCATACACCAATTCAGATTCCTTAAGTTCTATGGTTTCTTTAAGTCTTTCTGGAAATGGAATCTTGATAGAATTTCTTTCTGGTTCCTTATCTTTTTCTTTGTCATCTTCCTTAGGTGTAACTATGCTAGGGGTTTTAGCTTCTTCTGTCATCTCAGTGATTATAACAGGTGGACTGCTAACTATTTTTCCAGATCTAGTTTGAATGTTTTTACAATCCATTATATTTAAATCAACCATTTTTTTTATTCTATTTCATATATAGAAGTTGTTTGTTTGTTCTTGGGTTTGTTACTGGTTGTGATAGCATTTGGGTTTATACTATGTTTTCAATCTATGGATTTTGTTCTAAATGTCCCATTATGGCTTGTTGGTTCTAATTTGGATATGTTTTTCCTTGCACATAATTGCTAGGGCTCCATCTAGGTTGTGGCCAAGCATAAGGATCTTCTTGACCAACCCAAGGTTGCTGATGTCCTTGAGTATACCAAGATTGACTTACCCAATCCTAATGATGCCATGTGGGTTGAGGGGCCCAAGGTGGCTATCCCAAAATTTTTGGTACTGTTTGAGCTACCCATGGCATCATCCAAGGATTAGGAGCTAGTCTTGGCATAAACTATCCTTGGTTAGGTTGTCTCTGAACAAAATTTAGTTCTTCTATGGTGGATGATGTATTAACTTGTTTGAGTTAATTTTATATGAGTGGAAGAAGAGAAAAAGCATGAGTATCATGTTCTTTAGATTCACAAACAAGACATACTTCCATTTTATCCAAAGGACATTCCCTCATTACATGGTTTTTCTTGTATCTAGGACAATACATGGCTAATGGTTCAAGTTGGGCATTTGCTTTAGCTTGTAATCCATCCATGGTGGAGGTTAATTGAACTAATATGTCTATTTTAAATTTTTCCAATTCATCCATCAATTTGTTCATATATAGATTCAAATTTTTAACTGTTTTCCCTTTTCTAGGTCCACCCCTTATTCTTGAATAGTTTCTACAAATTTCTATGATTTCTTCCATTCTTAATTGAGTAATCTTTCCTTTGCTAATTAAATCAAGGGTTTCCCTAGATTCATCATCCAAACCTTTGAGAAAAATGGTTTTATTTAAATATTCTTGAAGTACAAATCCACATCTTTTGCTCATAAAGAGGAATCTATCCAAATAATCTTCCATGTTTTCATCTTCTTCCTGTTTGATTTTGAAAAATTCTTCCTTTTGATTTCTCCTCTATAATAATCTTGATATTTGTCTAGGAAGACAGTTTCCATTTTTTCCCAATTATTAATAGAACTAGATATTAATCCCATAGCTACATCCTTCAGGGTAGATGGAAACAACTTTAGTTTTTGATTATCTATCTTGTAATCATAAGTCTGACATAATACTTTAAACTCAAATAGAAATTGGTCAGGATCCTCTTATGACATTCCTCTAAATGTGGGCAAGTGTGCAAGTGAAATGTTTTTCATAGTGGTTTCATCATCCTTGATATGAATGGGATAGGTAAAGTTTCTCTCATTTTCTCTTCCAACTTCTTGTTCCATCTCTCTTGTATTTTCTAATCCCTTCTCCCAATCAATGTGGTATGTGGTCTATCATGGGGATGGTGAAAATTTAGGAGTAGGGGTTGAATACTCAATTGAGAATCAAAACTTTTTCTCAATGGATCTTGAAAAATAATCCTCCTCCCTAAGGTTTTACTGGGTTCTAGTGACTAATCCAAAAATTCCAAAGATGGAAATTTTGCTTCTTGTCTTGTAGGAGATAATGGTGCCTCTAATTCTTTCTCAATGTCCTTTCTTAAACTAGAGGATGATGGAAATTCTTGTTCAGATATTTTGGGGAGAAATATACCCTTGGAATCTCATGGTCTACTCATAAATTAGGAAAATTTTCTTTAATTACTAAATGAATGATTGTTGCTCTTGTGACACCTAATTAAAAAATTCCAACTAGTCTTCCTTGGCAATGGCACCAAAAATGATGGGTGTCGTCATCCCCTTCATTTAATCAACTTTCTGTTGATGTCATATTTAACCAGGGCTATGTCTAAAGCTATATGCAACTAGAAGAATCATAATGATTTAGTAATTGAATGGAGGTATTTGTATTTTCATTGTTTTTGAGGTTTTTTAATGTCTTAAAGATTTCTTGGTTAAAATCTTATTGGAATCAAACTATGCAAATCTACTGGAAATAAACACACATTGTAGAAATGAAATAGATTGCTGGGAATAAACACATATTGTAGACATGAAATTGATTGTTGGAAACAAACACACATTGAAAAAATGAAATAGATTGCTGGAAACAAACACACATTGTAGAAATGAAATAGATTGTTGGAAATAAACACACATAAAAATGAAAATTTAATCTAAAACACTTGCAGGAATAAATTTGCAACAAATATTAACGTTAAAGAGTTGGAAGCATTTATAAATTTAACATAGTTACCTATTTACTTTTGCGAATAGAAATATAAATACCGACAAAAATGAAGATCCTGGTTCTTTGGAGGAGTGGGCCCTTGCTCCGTCTAGAATAGGATTTGAACAATTTAATTTGCTTTCAAAATAGAAATGGCTATTTCATTGATAAAATGTTCTATATTAAAAATGTACTAATCTATCCTTTATCTCTCTATTCTTCAATGATTTTCTCTATCTTCTATATTTTATCTCTCCTTTTACTAAATTCCCAGATCTATATATATAGATGCTTTGATGGCTGTAACTATTTCATAGATACGATGGAACTGAATCGTACTCAGAATAAATGCTGAATCAAGATGTAGCTAGATGTCTAGCTATGTGATAAATGTCTTGATTCTACAAGTTTAAAAAATTGGGAATTTATTCTTGATTTAATGGGATCATTGATCTGACAGATCGCCAGCCATTTGGAATAGATCCTTATCAGTTCCACATCTAGTTACAAAAGTTCTGGAGCTTATCTGTAAGAATACCAAAGCTAAATATAGTGTTTTAGAGCTAAGTCTAAAAATTCAACAACTTGAAATAGTATGGTGGAGTTTTGAAACTAATTGTGATGGTTTCAAAATAGATTCTGTAGGTTTTAGAACTAACTGTGATGATTCTGGAATAGATTTTACAAGTTCCAGAACTAATTTGAATTGAGTCCAATGCTCCCAAAAACATGCAATCCACTTCATATTTATTCTTTAGCTTGATGATGACCTATTTTATTGCAAAACTAGAATTTTCTAGACACACTTGTTAGGAATTACAAGTCTTTTAAAACGTTAGAATCACAATCAACAAAAGATGGATAATCACATCCTAACTCATCTCAGATCAAAATAAAAGTTACCAAATGCAATCAAACTTAATAGAAAGAGAGAGTAAGATGAGGTCATTTATTATACATTTATTGGGCATATATTGGCCTCATCAATAGGCATTATTGCTTCAATCCCAGAGACCAACTAAAATGGAGTAAAACTTGTATCCCTCTTATAGTGAATTTGATAGGCCCACATAATTACAATAATGTGATCTTCCTAATCATCCCTCTTAACATCATAGATCTTCATCAGCATCTTACCTAACACTTTATTATAAGACTTAGCTTATTTTGAATGGCACGTAGTACTTAATGATGGGAAATCATCAATTATTTAGTAAGATATTTGATAGTATTATTTAGGAAGTGTTTCCCTCGATCACTAATGAGCTTGATGGGGTACCCAAATTATGAGATAATATTCTCTTAAATAAACTTTGTTGCATCCTTTTCCCCATAGTTAGGTGTCATATCAACTTCAACCCATTTGGTAAAGTAATATGTCACAATGATAATATACTAAGCTTTGTTGCATTTACTTGGGGATTGATAGGTCCTATAAAATTGTAGTTGCATTCTTGAGGCCAAAAGGCATTACCTTATATGAAAAGTATCCCCACTCTGTGAAAAAAAATTGTTTTAGATTTGTCTTTTTCTATGATGGGTATTCGATGATACCCATTGAACCCTTTTATGAAGGAGTAAAAATCATGACCTGAAATGGATTCCAAAACTTCATCTGTAAAGGAAATCAAAAATGGATCATTCACTCACACATCATTCAAAATTTGATAGTCACCACATACTCTGATCTCCCCTATTTTCTTATATTTCGCTACCATGGGACTTGTAGACACCTAAATCTGGCCACTAATAACCTCCAACTAGGGTTTTGACCAATTTCCACTCAAAATACACAATTTGGCCTATAAACACAAAAATACCCTAAATGATGTAAAACTAACATATTAAAGTGCTCATTTTGACTAGGGTATCCCTAAATGGGGCAATACAATTTATCGGTCAGCTAACTTTGATCAAATCATTCTAAGTCAAAATGCCAATTTTGCACCTAGATGCTCTAAATTGTTTTCTTATCAAATCTCGTGCACAAGGCACATGCCTTTGTTATTTATTATTGGTGACATACTAAATGGGATAATGATTCCAATGCATCTGACATGGACTTATAATTCTAATTCAGTCAAATTTTGGACCAATAACAAGGTATTCTGATCAATTTGAATAATTTATGCACAATGTGCTTAATCATGTTTAAGAGCTAATTAATCCAAATTAGAGCCTAATCAAGAAATACATGGAAACTTGTTGAAAACTTGTTTTTGTAAATTAATATTGAATATCTACATCATTAGGTGACCTCATTTCTTGGGAAGACATTGTTAGGCCATAAATGCCATAAATATCAAGATTCATGCCCTCCATGCCTCATAAATGCCTTCCATGATGCCCTCCATGCCTCTTAATTTCCCCTTCTTCCAATGTCATGATGAAGATAATTATAAACTTAATTCCAAAAATTGAATTAATCCTCAACCACACATCTCAATCTCATGATGGATGGTTTAGGTTGATTCTAGACATTCTCAAAAATCTATAAATAGAGAGGCCATGAACATCATTTCTAATCTAATTTTTGGTGTAAAGTTATAATGCACAAATATCTTCAAGAAGCCATTTCAACTAGTGTTACCATGCCAAATTGATTCCAATCCAAAGGTTTCAAGGAGAGATGGAGGTAGCTAATCTTCCATTGTCAAAGACTTCATGAGCATAAGCTGAGCAAGCCACTACAACAAACATTTGAGAGCATCCAAGCAAGGTAAAAGAGGGTTTTTTTACATTTTAGTTATGTGTTTTATTCATGTTTTTTAACTAAGATCTCCCTAGTGTCTAGGCCTAGAGATGCTATGTTAGTTAGTTTGTTTCTTTCATTTTGTTTTCATTTTGAAACTAACACCATACTAACCATCCTCTCTTGAGTCAAATTCCTAGATCCACATATGGCACGCTTGGTGGGACAAGATGCATCCCACTAATGAAGAAGATCATTTTGTAGCTTTAAAATATTTATTTGGATTATTATAACTCTTGCAAATTGATTTTCTAACTTTGTTTTGCCATTTTTTATTTGCTATGGGTTTACACAGTAATTGACATCAGCTAGTAAGACTGACATTGGTTGGATGGCTTAATCGACGTCAGTTAGTAAAATGACATCAGTTGCATACCTGTCATCAATAACATTGGTATAACTAATTTTAGCTAGATAACCATCATTGGTTATAAAATGTAACTATCATTGATTATATAACTGATGTTAGTCACTATGTTTTTCTTAAAACACATACCTGAGAGCTCTTTTTTTAGAGTTCATTATTTCAAACCTAAAAGAGCTTCAAGGCTAAAGGACATGCTAACATTTTTTTTGTAGGACCAAGCTTGAAATTTTTTAAAAACATGTTTAGATCACCTTTTTCATACTTAAAAATCAATTAGGAACCTTGTTTTGGTGATTAACAAAAAATTTAGATGTTTATGGTGGATGTTTTCAAAGTTTACAACTAAGACCAGGGGGTCAAATCAACACCACCCCATTTTCCATTTGGGATTAAAAGTGAACTCACCTTTTCAAAGATTTTTGTGTTAACATAGTTTTATAGATTAAATTTTTGTTTAGAAAAAAGAGGGGTGTTGTGTGTATGCTCTTCCATTTATCCCCTTTAGGGAACCCTCAGAATCAAAAGAACCATTCCTATTGCAAGTATCCTAGTCCAAGGCTTAGAAAGAAATTCATCTAAAGCACTCCCCAAAAACTTGTCAAAGTTTGGATGACCTTGAAAATGACCCTAAAATCTTTATACTTTCATGCTTTCTTCATTTTTATGCAAACATGGCTTGCGAGGAGGACTTCATCACCTCCCATGAGTTCTTTAGGGAAGCTTTGACTTGGGATTTCACCTCCTAGCATTGAATTTATTTAGCTCCTAAATAGAGTTGTACATGGGATGTAATGGCACTTTGGACATCATACTACACTGAGTGAATAATAGGATGTAGTGGTTGTAAAATGAAGTAGACATTTTTACAATGAGCCAAGTGATATAGACCCAAAATCCATGATTTTTTATTGCATTTTTTGGCATGAAAGTCATTATCAAATTAATTTCCATAGAACATTAAAAAACTTATTATATCTTAGACAAATCCCCACTTGCCATGGAAATATTTTTCGTGCAAGGTGCACCTCAAGGTCCATGTTGTAGTACTATCATTTGAGAGGAGGGGTGTAAAAACCCTACTATATAATGTGCATTTAAATTTTAATGAACACTTAAAATCCTCTCAAATGATATATATTAATGTATTCCAACAATACCAAGAAACCTTGTCAATTTAGGATTTAAGAGTGATTAATTAATTAGTCTTGTCCTAGATTAAGGTCTTGTTTACAGTCAAAACCTGGTGTAAACAAATAATATCAACCAAACACATAGTCCTAATTTTCCTTTGAACAAAGAGGCATTATGTTGCTTGCATGAGATAGCATCATTACGCTACCCAAAATATTTCAAATATTGTTTCATAGATCCTCTTGCATAGAGTTCAAATTTGTTCCTATATTTTCAGACCAATCCAAGTGTACTTTTGTGATCTTTTGTCTAACACAATTATACTATTCACTTTTGTCTAGCAAGTTTGTCAAAAGAACCAAGTTTTATGCCATTATTTATGAGAAAATAAATTATCTCTAAAAGTGCCTTTTGTTTCATACCTTATACCTAGTTGATCAAGTTCATGTCCAGGAATCAAATGCCTAGTGTTTGTTAGAAGTGTTTAGATTTGAAACCTTTCATCTATTTTTTAAAGTCTAGCTTTTGATGCCATTTGTCCAAGAGTCCTAGTGCATACCTTGTTTGAGCCTATATTTTAATGTCATGTTTGACCAAAAGACCTATGAACTTTTAAATTCCTAGATTAGACTGATTTGAAACACTTCAACCTTAGAGTGTGGAATTTTGATTTTTCATCCATTTAATTGCTTATCTTTGTGTGAACATTGAAAATTAGGATACTTCACACTAGTTTGTTTCCTCACAAATATTTGCATAAACCTTTTGATCTTCTTGATGAATCTAGATGAAGTTAGAACATCATCTATTTTAAACATTATCCATTTTAGAGTTTGTATAACTCTTTGACCTTTTATCACAAAACATTAACTATGGATCCCAAAATGTATTCCTACACTCATAGTGGACTCATGTACAATCTAGAGATTAGTAATGTAGTTGCATAGGAAGAAATGGTGCAAGACCCCTATGCAGATAATATTAATTATGAGATGGATTCGTATCCCTTTTATAATACTCAATCAGGGGCACAAAGCCCAGATCCATTGGCTAACTATCTGGTTAACACACCACCTTATTCAAAACAAGACCAAAAATAGACCACACAATACTTAGCTACAATACCCATAGTGGACGATCTAGTTCTTCAACAATCATATTCTACTAATATGACTTCCATGTATGATCCATTTTTGTTTGAGTGGCATTTTTTAGAGAACAAAGATGAGATTTTGGTTAGAGCCATAGAGGTAGGGGCCAAGTTTTTAGTAGACTTTCCCCATGAAAATTTACCAAGTCTAGTAAGAGTGCCCCACAATATCATTTATGATTAACAAGCTTCTTCTAGCAATCCTATGGTTCTAGTCCAAACAATGTATCAAGACACTAATATATCTAATCGAGGCAAAAACATCATGGAAGATCACTTTAACCAAATACAGATATCATATCAAACCTACCTAAGTCTACCACATGATTTCAATTAGATGAACATGGTGAGTAGTCCTTTGATTGACCTAGTTCCTTCAACAGGAGTGTTGATAGAGTTAACTAGATAAGAAAATCTAAGTTTTGACCCATTCATACAAATTGCTTTGATAGATAAGTTGATGCATATGCCCATTATTGAATAAATCTCTTTAGCCTCTACATGAAATAGTGAGCCAAACATAGTGGTTAATGTATAAATAAGAACCAATCCTTATCAAAGTAGTACTAATGTGCAAACAACTAGCCAACAACATGTGCCTATAGTTAATCCCATGGGTAGATCATCATACTAGGGAATAGGAGTTTCAACACCCTAAACTCAATCGACTACTTCTTCAAGAATATAATATATAGGATTAGGTAATCAAACAATGGCCAATGACATACCTCAATGAAAGAATATGATGAACCCTACTCTTCCTCAATAGGTAACAAGTAGTATGCCATAATAGCATACACAACCTAGTGTATCAATGTAATAGAGGACAAATACATTTCCACCTTAATCAGGGGAAACTAATGTTATACCTCCCCAAGTAATGACAAACATAACTCTTTCATCGTAGACTAATATGCCAATCCAAAACCAACTAAAGATTAGTTAACAATGTGAAAATATTGGTCAGTGATAGATGCCAAATCTACAACCTATTTTCACTTCCTCATAGGGATTTATGCAACAAGGAGGTCCCCATATTTCTCAAGTACATACTAGACAACTATTGGTTCAAAATGTGCCAAAAATTTAGAGATAGGGTCTTGGACCACAAGTTCACACTCAATAACAAGGTTTGATTAGTTAGTAGCATCTCCCTTTTCAACCATATTAGGTATAGTATAGTTATATCCCTCCATCCTAACCATAAAATCCTCCAATTCAAACCTTTATCGCCAACCCAAACTAGAATATCATGCAACCAAGTGTGTAATTTCAAGTACATCCTAATCCATGTATGCATATTCTTAGTCCATTCAACAACCAAACCAATATACCCCAATAGGTATCTCCATCATACCCTGATTAAATCATCCCACATGTGACCTCCCAATCATCTACCTAAACCAATGTTTTCCCTCAAACCAATGTTCCTTCCAGTTTCCTATCCCAAGAATTACAAAAGATGAAGGAAGTAATTTATACCATTTAAACTGGTAAATAGATTAAAATTTTAAAATTTGATGATGTGTGTTCCTACCTATTCAACATGGAGTATTTATAGATACTATTTCCTCTAGGATATGAACCACTAAAATTTGACAAATATAAAGGGAAAGGTGACCCTAAGCCTCATTTGACCAAATTCTTTGTCACATGTCAACTAGTGGTATATAATGACATATACCTTTTATTATTATTCCCAAGGAGATTGGTTAGACAAGCCTTGGAATGGTTTTTAAAATTGCCCAAAAATTTAGCAATGGATTTTGATGATCTTTTTGATAAGTTTGTGTAGCACTTTTCCTATAATCTTGAGCATGAGATTTCATTAGTGGACTCAACATAAGCAAATAAAAATGATGGTGAGAGTTTTTCAAGTTATCTACAGTGATGGAGATCCCTTACAATCCATTCCACCCATAGTTTATCAGATAAACAATTAGCCACTATGTTTACTAAAAATTTGCATAGTGAGATATCTTATCATTTGAAACTACAATGTGCACATACTTTCAAGGAAATCATTGATAAAGGTTTATTGATAAAGTAGGTGCTCATCAATAAAAGAGTCACAAAGCTTAATTAAAATAATAAAAAACAAGGTACCAATTAACAAAATAACCAATATCAACATCCCATTTAAGTACCAACATCACAATCAGCACATGTCAATAACCAAGAAAGACCAAAGCAATTCAACCATAATAGGAATGTTGTGGGAAATAGAGTAACTAAATCCCATAATGTCCAAATGGTGAAAATATCATCTACACCACATTTTTAGCTTACTCCTACTCAGCAACCTCTCCCACCAATATCATAAGCACAACAACCAAGACCTACATAACAAATATAGTAGCCATTACAATTACAAACTCCTCTTCCTAGGAGAACCATGCCTACACATTTTTTCTTTAGTGACATAGCATAACCTATTAATTCTATATTTCATAAGATTGTTGTCACTAATTTGATGAATTGGCCTATACCAAAGCATTATATACAAGGAATTCCTTATCCTGATTGGTACCGTGAAAATAAATTTTGTGACTATCATCAGGTCAATGGGCATAATCTATGAAGATGTATCCAAATCAAGCATTTAATTAAGAATATGTTAGAGAATGGAGAGATAACATTGGATAATGGTGCTTCCACTTCCAATCAAACTCTTTGTATTTATCAAAACCCCATTCCCTAATGTAACAATCAATAACAGCAAAATAATTAGCAATAATGACATTAACAGTGAATGTAGTAATAAAATCAACATATCAAAATCAAAGGCCAAACTAGTAGAATCAATAAAATCAACAGGATAACCCATAATGATATAAAAATGGAAAAAAACAAGGTCAAAATTGTAATAACCAACAAACTTATCATGTAGTTATACATGACTGCAACAGGGTTGTAGGTCATATTGCAAGGGGTAGTGTTAATACCATCTCCATTAATCCTAGACCAAGCACTAATCAGCCTAAATCATTGTTAAACATCATTCAACTAGATTAGATTGATAATCCTTCTTTAACCTAGGAATGAATATAGGCAAACCAACAAACTAGGACTTCCCCTTTTGGACCTTATATCAACAACTCATCCTTACCATGTGACCACATGCGAGTGCACCAACAACTGAGACCTATCTTGTTTGGTCCCATACCATTCCCAACATTGGTTAGCAATAATAGTCTATTATTAAATCCCAATTGTGAAATCACAACTTGAAGTTCAAAAATTACTATCCCAAGCCCATAACCATCTGCCACTTTGCTTATCATCCAATCAACTGTTCAGCCTCAGAATAAACCATTCACTACTGACCAAGACAAGAAGTTTGGTGTTGTGGAACAATTATAGAAGACACGAGCACAAATTTCTATTTTAGATTTTTTGAGAATTTTAATAATCCACAAGAGCATCTTGAATTAGTTTTTGACCCAATTCACTATTGTTAGTGACATATCCCATGATAAATTTCAAGCTTTGGTTTGACACCTAGCTCCAGTCGAACAAATCACATTCAACCAAATCGATATATCTTCCCTTGGCCTACTCCATAATAAACCATTATACATATAAGTTTATATAAAGTGACATAAAGTGAAATGTGTCCTTATAGACAATGGATCAAGCCTCAACATAATGTCTCTAAAGCTCATCAAGCTTCTTGGGTACACAATGGTAGCTCTCCAACCAGAAATGATAACCATCAAAGCTTATGATAATCAAGAAAGAGAATAACAAGGAACCATTATTTTACTATTTATCATTGGGAATTTGACCCATGATATACTTTACCATATGCTTGATCTTGATTTATCGTACAATATGCTTCTAGGTAGGCCTTGGTTACATGAGATTCATGCAGTCCTGTCAATGTTGCACCAATGTATCAAGTTTTCCTACTAAGGTATGGAAGAGAATATTCAAGGATATTTACACCCATATGAACACTACAAGAATCTTGAGGCCAAATTTAAAATCTATAATTATTAGTATGACATAAATATAAGTTTTAAGCAAGATAAAGGAAAGGATATACTTATTGATCCTTCACTAGATAATTGCATAGATCCTAATACCTTGGATTCCCTTTCCCAGATGCCACCCCCTAAATCTTCTAATCATTTCACCATTTTAGATAATGGATTGAGAGAGTATGTGACCCATGATACATTTCATATTGCTAATCTTCCTCAGAATCCAAAAAGCTTCGGGTGACCTAAAGTCACCCCACATATGCATTGGCAATAAAGGAGAAAAGATAGGGGACCTATCACATTTGTACCAGCATCTAACCTAGAACCTAAACCTCTTGAAGGGGATGAATCATAGTTATAAAATGACAACCAAGCTTATTGTTATAAAAGTACAAAGTATCCTATTCCCAATAGGATCATGGAGCATCACAATTATGAAGGAAGAGGCTTCAAACTGAATCAACAAGGAATCATCAAGCCACTTTCTATGAATAAGTATGAAAGACCTTATGGACTTGGATTTAAACCACCTAGGGGTGACCCCACATATATTATTCAAACTCCATCACTAGTGAATAGTAAGGATGATGTTGACAGTGAAGTAGAGTCTGATCATTGCCTCACCTTTGATGACCTAACTGAAACCAACATGTTTGATAACTATGGAATTTGTACCCTTACCCTAGCCATTCATCATAATCCATTGCCATTATATTATCCCTAACTAATAGATTGGTACCAACAATAATCCAGTCTACCAATTGATGAGTTCCAGAATGATGAGGCATTCTGTGACTTTTTAGGCCTTAGAGATAACCTTCCATTGGGAGATCAAAAATCAGGATTCTCAATCACATAGGATCCTATAACCTATTTTAGAGAGCAAGTGAACACCCTTAGTGAAAAAATAATAATTAAATCATTGAGGTCCTCAAGTGAAAACCTCTTTAAGGTGCTTTTTGACTAAGGAAAAAGTAAAGATAAAGGCTAGTCTAGTGGTAAAAACATGTTTTAGGTATCATTAGATGGGGGTGTTCATTTTTCTTTAAATTTAGATTAGGAGACCACCAATGATGAACTTGTATGTGGATCCAAGTTTATATTTGAGTAACAACATGTATTTGATCAAATTCTTTAAGAAGTTATAACTATTTTTGTCACATGGCTAGATCTCCCATTAGGGGACTCAGATTCATCATGCCTAAGAGAGATTGAAGAAGTCCTAATAGAGGACTTTAACATAATTCAATAGTTAAAGTCATTGCCTATTATCCTATAAGATGGTTTGACCCTTCTGGTCAAATATACAATAGAGGTAAATATTAGGACCCCATTAGACCTAAAATGGATAAAATTAGGTGCATCCCTCACTGAGTAGGAACATGACATCTTTATATCTCTATTGAGAGAATTTGTAGATATCTTTGCATGGGCCTATTCTAACATGTTAGATTTAGACCCCACCTTGGTTTTGCACCACCTTGTGGTTAATCCTGACACCAAACTAATAAAATAAAAGCTACGTAAGATGCATCTTTGTATTTCTATATTGGTAAAGAAAGAGTTGGAAAAACTCTTAGAACCAAGGTGTATCTAATCCATTGACTACTCAGAATGGATCTCTAATGTGGTACCTATTAGTGAAAAGCTTGAAGGGATCAAAATTTGTACTGATTTTTGAGACATCAATAAAGCTTGTCCTAAAGATGATTTTCCCTTGCCTAATATTGACATAATCATCAACTCCATGGTAGGTTATGAAATGCTTTCACTCAGGGATGGCTTTTCAAGATATAACCAGATTAAAAAAGCACTAAAAGACCAACATAAAACAATGTTCACCACTCCATGAGGCACATTTTGTTATTAGGTAATGCCATTTGGCCTTAAGAATGCTAGAGATACATATCAAAGGGCCATGACTATCACATTATATGATATGATGCATGATATTGTTGAAGACTATGTTGATGACATATTAGGAAAATCTAAAAATAGGGCCGACCATCCAACAGTGTTGTGTAAGATATTTGAAAGATTATAGGAGTACAAAGTCAGACTCAATCCAAAGAAATGTCTGTTTAGTATAACTTCAAGCAAATTACTTGGATTTATCATGTCTCATAGAGGTATTGAAGTTGATCTAGCTAAATTCCATGCTATAACCAAGATGTTACCATCGACCAATTTAAAGCAACTTCGTAGTTTGTAGGGTAAGATCCAATCAATCCGATGCTTCATCTTTGAGTTATCGAATAAGTGTCATCCATTTACACACCTTATAAATAAAGGAGTTGAATTTTATTGGGATGATCATTGCCAAATATATTTTTAATAACTCAAAGACTATATTGCTAATCCACCTATTTTATTACCTCTTATGCTAGGAAAGCCATTCGTGTTATACCTATTAGCTACCGATCATGCTCTGGGGGAACTCTTGGCTAAACATGATGATAATGGAAAGGAGCATGACATATATTATATAAGTTGTACCTTGGTTACATATTAACATAATGATACCCCTATTAAAAAAGCTTGTTTAGCCATGGTCTTCATAGCTCAAAAACTGAACCATTATATGTTGAATAATAAGACCATGGTCATTTCAAAAGTAGATCTACTCAAGTATCTACTATCTAAAATAGATTTTAAAGGTAGAATGGCTAAATGGATCATGATTATCAGTGAGTTTGACATAGATTATGTCAATCAG
This sequence comes from Torreya grandis, assembly GCA_037957365.1. Taxonomy (NCBI): domain Eukaryota; kingdom Viridiplantae; phylum Streptophyta; class Pinopsida; order Cupressales; family Taxaceae; genus Torreya; species Torreya grandis. The sequence goes on along the minus strand of JARHVA010003070.1, from coordinate 102,871 downwards.
AAGGTAATCAAGGGACAAGTTCTTGCTAATCAACTTGTTGAATCACCTCTCATAGATACACAACCACTCACATTTCAATTTCCTGATGAATACATAATTACCATCATTAACACACCCCTTAAAGAGTAACCCTAAAATATATATTTTGGTGGTTCATTTACTACACATGGATTGGGTATAGGCATATTATTTATTACACTAGAGGGGGATCTAATCCCTAAATCATTTAGAATCAACTTTCCTTATACAAACAACATGGTTGAGTATGAAGCACTTATTACAGGACTTTGACAAGACGTGCATTGGAACATATCTCATCTCCAAGTTTATGTTGATTCTCAATTTATCATAAATCAAGTCACAAATCATTTTCAGACCAAAGATGACAAGCTAGTTCCATATAAAGCCATGGTTGACACTCGTAACCAATAAATTGCCAACACTTAGTTTGAGTACATTCCAAGGGCTAGTAACAAAACTGTAGATGCCATGGCTACTATTGGATCTTTGATTCAATAAATATATAAATCTAGAGATTATCAATTCCTCATCAAGAATTTTTTAGTAGCAGTTCATGAACCTTCAATTGTTGCCATGATTTGTGATATTGTTGGTCCTAATTCTATCTGGTACTCAGACCTCTAGAACTACCTTCATGACCAAGTTATACCACCTAACCTATCTCAAAAATAAACCAAAAAATTTATTCATCATTCCACTCATTAATACTCTACTTAAATCCACCCTTTACCATCATATTTTTTATGGAACTCTACACTAGTGCTAAGAGAAGTTCACAAAGGAGTATACATATCCAAAAATCTCTTCCATACTAGTTATTATTGGCCCATAATAGATTTAGATGTTTATACATATGTAAAAAGGTATGACAAATGTCAATGGCATGCTAATTTGATAGTGCCCTAGTAAAAACTCTAAAATTGATGTTGACACCATGGCCATTTTCTACATGGTGACTTGACCTCATTGGGAAGATCAACACTGCTTCATCTAAAGGCCATAAACATATCCTTACTACCACTGAGTATTTCACTAAGTGGGTTAAAGCTATACCCCTCACTTACATGATTAGAAATCAAATTTCCAAATTCATTTTCAACCATCTCATTTTTTGTTATGGTATCCTCTCTGACATTATATCTAATAATGGAGGATCATCCAAGAACAAGGATGTAGACTAGCTATGTACTAAATATAACATCACACACCATTTTTATATAGCATATTACCCTCAAGGTAATGGACAAGCTGAGGTATCCAACAAAACCATTGTCAATATTCTCAAAAATATTATCAATGATGCCGATCGTGATTGGCACTTGTAGATATTCCTTTCCCTTTGGGCATACCATACCAATCATCATACCCCCATAAGATCTACTCCATACTCACTTGTTTATAGTACTAAAGTCATCCTTCCTATTGAGGTCAAATTACCTTCACTATGCATCTCTTTTAAGCATGTCCTAGATGATCATTACTATCGAGTAGCTTGCCTATAAGAGTTACACCTACTTGATGAGAAACACATAGTTGCACTCAAAAATCTTCAAGCATATCAAAACTGACTCAAAGACCACTATACTAAACATGTTAAGTATAGAACATTTTAACTTGGTGATCTTGTTCTTAAATAAAACCAAAAGAATACCATGACTGAGAAGAAGCATAAATGAAATTCAAACCAAACTAGATATGGCCTTTCATCATTACTATAGATTATGGATTAGGAGCATACAAGCTTACCACACTAGATAGAGATGAACTTCTAGATCCAATGAATATTATTCATCTCAAGTGGTACTAGGATTGAATGCTAAGGTGTATTTTTTGTAAGGACCATTTTAGTTATGACATTTTATTACTATTCTTCTTTGTATAAATACCATCCTTATCCATCCTCTTCACCATATCCACTTTCTACTTCCAACCTATCAGCCCAGTGCATTCAAAAGTATAGCTCATTTGACCTTGGTTTTTTTTCATTCATTATGCATTTTTAGCATCAAGGTATCTGATCAGTTTCATCAGTTGGTTCAAATTACTTTAGACATATATTATATTTTGGGATATTGTGACAAACGTTTTGGTGGTTGCATCCTTAATTTTTTATTCCTTTCTTACCACCGATCTTGCTACTAATTATAACTGCCTTTGGGAAAATTAGTACCCTTGATCTATGCCATTGTGTCCTAGTTATAACCACCTCTAGGAAAACTAATCAAAGCATTAATCCTTGATATACCAACTTACCACTTCCTATGTTGTATTATGCCTTATTACCAACTGTGCCTATTTTGTTTGAATTGACTGCTACACTAGTCAAATTTCTCTATTGTAGGGTATAACTACAGTGACTTGAGGTCCTTTTTGGGATTATGTAGGAAGTGCTTGATACTACTTGAGATTATCTAAATTACCCTAAGCCATGATCTTTCTATTTTTTGAGCACCCTAAGCCACTCTCTCACCATTTTTTGAGAAACCTAAGCCACACTCTCACCATTCTGTGAGCAACCTAAGCCATGCTCTCATCGCTTTATGACCAACCTAAGCCATGCTTTCACCATTTTGTGAGCTTGAACCATTTAATGTCTCATCATTCTTGATTGAGTTGAGATACTTCAAAATAATTCTAAAAATATTTGAAAAATCATTAGAAAAAGAACAAAAAAATTGACCACTTCTTTGCCTTAAGGATTCTAGGAACCCTCACTAAGTTACAAGAAAATCACTTGTATTTTAGTTTCCCCATCTTTTTTGTCCTATTTTGTCTTGCAAACTTGCCATATTGTAAGACCATTCCTCTTCTTCTCTCACATCAATTTTTTTTGTTTTCATTAGTTATCACATTATTTTCATTCCCTGAGAGAACTACATTTGGTCTAAAGTTTTTTATTGGATATTAAATTCATAGAACTATGTAGGCAACATCCACTTGCTTAGTGCATATGGAAACAACTCAGCCACCCCCTTCCTTTTCTTCTATTCTACTATTTTCAAGGGGAAATGTTCATAAGATTTCTATTACATTGTTTATTTATTTATTTTTACTTATTTTGTTTGTTTGTTTGTTTGTCTATTTATTCAGTTGATGTGTGTTCATTGGATGATTCCTTACCCACACTTATACTCAAATCCATCCATAGTCATATGTTTACATTGTCATCATGGTTTATATCATTGGTGCATTATTTTCTATTGAGTATTGGATTATGGAAGTTAGTCCTTACACATCTTTAGGCCAAGTCCTCATGATGTTATACCATGATGCCTACCGATACATCCTAAAATAAACCTTAGCTTCAAGAAGTCTATTCAACACTGGTGGCATCTCTTCCGCACTGACATCCTAATTCACTTCCAATTATATCCCAAATAGAGTAATTAACCATGAAAGAATTTCAACCTTTATTAGTTTGGATGGGCATCTCCCTATTATTAAGTTGTTCTAATTCATCATTATCCTTTGTGTTAAGTTATTATCATCCTCGGCCAAGTTTATCATGTTTTCCATAATCAAGGTCCTATGATTATAACCACCTATGGGCAAATCATTATGCACCATCCCACCTATATTTCTTAATGATTATAACCACCTTTGGAAAAATCATTATATTGTCACCATTTTATTTTTTCTACCCATACGAAGGCATGTTGTTATCTTGTTTGTCTATCCTAACTGGGGCAGTTCCATCTTCTCAATGATTATAACCGATTTTGGTCAAATCATTGTGTTATCATACCATATTGCCACTATCAGGTTATAATACTTATAACCACCTTTGGGCAAACCCTTATACACCATCCCACTTGCATCCTTAATGATTTTGACTACTTTTTTAGTATCATAATGTTTTCACCCCATCGTCTTTCCTTTCTTTGGTCCCCTTGTTTCGCTTCTTTCTTTTTGAGGGATCATTTTTTAACATACTTGTGTCAACCATTCACTCGACGGGGTATCATACAGTTAGTTTATCATCATTACAGTTGTATGTATACATTACCTTTTCATTTTTTGAGATGATGTTACTATGCTTATAGCTTGCAACACCTTCCCAAATAGAGGCAAAATGTAGACACCTAAATCTAGCCACCAATAACCTCCAACAAAGCTTTTGACCAATTTGCATCCAAAATGCACAATTTGGCCTAAAAACACAAAAACATGCTGTGAAACTGACATATTCAAGTGTTGATTTTGGCTAGGATATCCGTAAATGGGGTAATAAAATTTATGGGATAGCTAACTTTGATCAGAGCATTCTGAGTCAAAATACCAATTTTGCACCTAGGTGTTTTGAATTGATCTTTCCTATCAAATCTCTTACACAAGGCATGTGCCTTTATTATTTTTTTTGGTAACATCCTAAATTGGATAATGGTTCTAACACATTTGGCATGGACATCTAATTTGAATCCAGTCAAATTTTGGACCAATAACAAGGCATTATAATCAATTTGAGTAATTTGTGCACAAAGTGTTTAATCATGCTTAAGAGATAATTAATACAAATTAGAGCCTAATCAAAAAATCCATGGAAATTTGTTAAAAACTTTTTTTGGAAATGAATATTGAATATCTACATCATTAGGTGACCTCATTTCTTAGAAAGACGTCCCTAGGCCATAATGCCACAAATATTAGGATTCATGCCCTCCATGCCTCTTAATTGCCCCTTATTCTAATGTCATGATGAGGATAATTATAAAATTAATTCCAAAAATTAAATTAATCCTCAACCACACATCTCAATCTCAAGATGGATGGTTCAGGTTGATTTTAGACATTCTCAAAAATCTATAAATAAAGAGGCCATGAACATAATTTCTAAGCTATTTTTTGGTGCAAAGTTATAATGCACAAATATCTTCAAGAAGCCATTACAACTAGTGTTACCATGCCAAATTGATTCCAAGCCAAGCCAATCCAAGCCATAAGCCCAAGGTTTCAAGGATAGATGGAGGTACCCAAGCTTCCATTACCAAGGAGTTCATGAGCACAAGCTGAGCAAGCCACTACAACAAGCATTTTAGAGAATCTAAGGAAGGTAAAAGAGGGTTTTTTTTGCATTTTAGTTATGTGTTTTATTCATTTTTTTAAAATAAGCTCTCCCTAGTGTCTATGCCTAGATATTTTATGATAGTTAGTGTGTTTCTTTCATTATTTTTCATTTTGAAACTAACACCATACTAACCATCCTCTCTTGAGTCAAATTCCTAGATTCACATATGGCACACCCAATGGGATAGGAGGCATCCCACTAATGAAGAAGATAATTTTGTCTATTTAAAATATTTATTTTTATTACTAAAACTCTTGAGTTTTGATTTTCTATCTTTATATTTCCATTTTTTATTTGCTATGGGTTTACATAGTAACCAACGTCGGCTAGTAAGACCAACATCGGTTGGATAGCTTAATCGATGTCAGTTAGTAAAATGACATCAATTGGATACCTATCATCAGTCACATTGGTATAATTGATGTTGGTTAGATAACCATCATTAGTTAGAAAATGTAACTATCATCAGTTATATAACCGACATCGATCATTATGTTTTTTCTTAAAACACAGATCTGAGAGCTCTTTTTTTAGAGTTCATTATTTCAAACCTAAAAGAGCTTCAAGGCTAAAGGACATGCTAATATTTTTGTTGTAGGACCAAGCTTGAAATTTGATAAAAACATGTTTAGATCATGTTTTTCATACTTAAAAGTTAATTAGGAACCTTGTTTTGGTGATTAACAAAAAATTTAGATGTTTATGGTGAATGTTTTCAAAGTTTACAACTAAGACCAAGGGGTCAAATGAACACCACCTCATTTTCCATTTTGGTTTAAAAATGAACTCACCTTTTCAAATATTTTTGTGCTTAATTATTTTTTTAGATTAAATTTTTGTTTGGCAAAAAGAGGGGTGTTGTGTGTATGCTCTTCCATTTGTCCCCTTTAGGGAACCCTTAGAATCAAAAGCACCATTCCTATTGCAAGTAGCCTAGTCCAAGGCTTAGAAATAAAGTCATCTAAATCACTCCCCAAAAAATCTTCAAATTTTGGGTGACCTTTAAAATGACCCTAAAATATTTTTACTTTCATGCTTTCTTCATTTTTATGCAAACTTGGCTTGCGAGGGGGACTTCATCACCTCCCATGAGTTCTTTAGGGAATCTTTGACCTAGGGTTTCACCTCCTAACATTGACTTCATTTGGATCCTAATTGGATTTATACATGGTATGTAGTGGCACTTTGTACATCATACTACACTAAGTGAACAATAGGATGTAGTGGTTGTAAAAAGGACTAAACCTTTTAACAACAAGCCAAGTGATACATACCCAAAATCCATTCTTTTTTTTGCATTATTTGGCATGAAAGTCATTGTAAAATTTATTCCCATAGAACATTAAAAAAATTATTATATCATAGATAAATCCCCACTTGCTTTGGAATTATTATTGGTGTAAGGCGCACCTCAAGGTCCATGTCATAGTACTGTCCTTTGAGAGGAGGGGTGTAAAAACCCTACTATATAATGTGCATTTACTTTTGGATGAACACTTCAAATCCTCTAAAATGATATATATATTTATGTATTCCAATAATACCAAGAAACCTTGTCAATTTAGGATCTAAGAGTGATTAATTAATTGGTCTTGTCCTACATTAAGGTCTTGTTTAAAGTCAAAACTTGGTGTAAACAAACAAATCCAACCAAAAACATAATCCTAATTTTCCTTTAAACAAAGAGGCATTATGTTACCTATATGAGATAGCATCATTACACTACCCAAAATATTTCAAATATTTATCATAGACCCTCTTACATAGAGTTCAAATTTTTTTCTACACTTTTAGAGCAATCCAAGTGTACTTTTGTGATCTTTTGTCTAACACAATTATACTGTTCACTTTTTTATAGATTGTTTGTCAAAAGAACCAAGTTTTATGCCATTATTTATGAGAAAATAAACTATCTCTAAAAGTGCCTTTGGTTTAATACCTTATACCTAGTTGATCAAGTTCATGTCCAGGAATCAAATGCCTAGTGTTTGTTAGAAGTGTTCAGATTTGAAACCTTTCATCTATTTTTTAAACTCTAGCTTTTGATGCTGTTTGGCCAAGAGTCCTAATGCATACCTTATTTGAGCCTAGATTTTAATGTCATGTTTGGTCAAAAGACCTATGAACTTGTAAATTTCTAGATTAGATTGATTTGAAACAATTCAACCTTAGAGTGTGGCATTTTGATTTTTGGTCCATTTACTTGCTTATCTTTGTGTGAATAGTGAAACTTTGGATACTTCACGCTAGTTTGTTTCCTCACAAATCTTTGCATAAACATTTTGATCTTCTTTACGAAACTAGATAAAGTTGGAACATCATCTACTTTAAACATTATCCTTTTTAGAGTTTGTAGAACTCTTTGACTTTTTATCACAAAACATTGACTATGGATCCCAAAATGTATTCCTACACTCATAGTGGACTCATGTACAATCTAGAGATTAGTAATGAAGTCGCATAAGAAGAAATGGTGCAAGACCCCTATGTAGATAATATTGCTTATGAGATGGATTCTTATCCCTCTTATAATACTCAATCAAGGGCACAAAGCCAAGATCTATTGGCTAACTATCTAGTTAACACACCACCTTATTCAAAATAAGACCAAAAATAGACCACACAATACTTAGCTACAATACCCATAGTGGACGATCCAGTTCTTCAACAATCATATTCTACTAATATGACTTCCATGTATGATCCAATTTTGTTTGAGTGACATTTGTTAGAGAACAAAGATGAGATTTTGATTAGAGCCATAGAGGTAGGGGCCAAGTTTTTAGTAGACTTTCCCCATGAAAATTTACCAAGTCTAGTAAGATTTCCCCATAATATCATCTATGGTTAACAAGCTTCTTCTAGCAATCCTATGGTTCTAGTCCAAACAATGTATCAAGACACTAATATATCTAATTGAGGCAAAAACATCATGGAAGATCACTTTAACTAAATACAAATATCATTCAAACCTACCTAAATCTACCACATGATTTCAATTAGATGAACATGGTGGATAATCCTCTCATTGACCTAGTTCCTTCAACAGGAGTGTTAATAGAGTTAACTAGATAAGAAAATCTAAGTTCTGACCCATTTGTACAAATTGCTTTGATAGATAAGTTGATGCATATGCCCGTTATTGAAGAAATGTCTTTAGCCTCTACATGAATTAGTGAGCCAAATGTAGTGGACAATGTATAAACAAGAACCAATCCTGATCAAAGTAGTACTAATGTGCAAACAACTAGCCAACAATATGTGTCTGTAGTTAATCCCATGGGTAAATCATCATACTAGGGAATAGGATTTTCAACACCCCAAACTCAATTGACTACTTCCTCAAGTATACAATCGATATGATTAGGTAATCAAACAATGGCCAATGTCATGCCTTAATGATAGAATATGATGAACCCTACTCTTCCTCAATAGGTAACAAGTAGTACGTCATAATAGCAGACACAACCTAGTGTATCAATGCAATAGAGGACAAATACATTACCACCTTAATTAGGGGCAACTAATGTTCTACCTCCCTAGGTAATGACAAACATAACTCCTTAGTCATAGACTAATAATTCAATCCAAAACCAACTAAAGACTAGTCAACAATGTGCAAATAATGGTTAGTGATAGATGCCAAATCTGTAACCTATTTTCACTTCCTCATATGGATTTATGCAACAAAGAGGTCCCCATTTTTCTCAAGTACATACTAGACAACTACTGGTTCAAAATGTGCCACAAATTTAGAGATAGGGTCTTAGACCACAAGTTCCCACTCAACAACAAGGTTTGATTAGTTAGCAGCATCTCCCTTTTCAACCATATTAGATATAGTATAGTTATATCCCTCCATCCTAACCATAAAATCCTCCAAGTCAAACCTTTATCACCAACCCAAACTAGAATATCATACAACCAATTGTGTAATTTAAAGTACATCCTAATCCATGTATGTGTATTCCTAGTCCATTCCCCAACTGAACTAATATACCCCAATAGGTATCTCCATCATACCCTAGTCAAAGCATCCCACTTGTGACCTCCCAATCATCTACCTAAACCAATATTCTCCCTCAAACCAATGTTCCTTCCAGTTTCCTATCCCAAGAATTACAAAAGATGAAGGATGTAATTGCTTCCATTCAAGCTAGTAAACAGATTAAAAATTTCAAATTAAATGATGTGTATTCCTACCTATTCAACATGGAGTATTTACAAATAATATTTCCTCTAGGATATGAACAACTGAATTTTGACAAATACAAAGGGAAAGGTGACCCTAAGGCTCATTTGACCAAATTCTTTGTCGCATGTCAACCAATATTATATAATAAAATATACATTTTATTATTTTTCCCAAGGAGCTTAGTTGGACAAGCCTTGGAAATGGTTTTTAAAATTGCCCAAAATTTTAGTAATGGATTTTGATGATCTTTTTGATAGGTTTGTGTAGCACTTTTATTATAATCTTGAGCTTGAGATTTCATTAGTGGACTTAACATAAGCAAAGCAAAATGATGGTGAGAGTTTTTAAAGTTATCTATAGTGATGGAGATCCCTTGCAAGCCATTTCACCCATAGTTTATCAGATAAATAATTAGCCACTATGTTTACCAAAAATTTGCATAGTGAGATAGCTTATCATTTAAAACTACAATGTGCACATACTTTCAAGGAAATCATTGATATTAGTTTATTGATAAAGTGGGTTCCCATCAATAAAAGAGTCATCAATATTAATTCAACTAATCAAAATCAGTCTACCAATTAAGGAAATAACCAACATCAACATCCCATTTAAGCACCAACATCACAATCAGCACATGCCAATAACCAAGAAAGACCAAAGCAATTCAACCATAATAGGAATGTTGTTAAATGGAGTAACTAAATCCCATCATGTCTAAATGGTGAAAACATCATCTACACCACATTTTCAGCTTACTTCTACTCAGCAACCTCTCTAACCAATATCACAAGCACAACAATCAAGACCTACACAATAAATATAGTAGCCATTACAATTGCAAACTTCTCTTCTTAAGAGAACCATGCCTGCGCATTTTGTCTTTAGTGACATAGGAGAACCTATTAAGTCTATATTTCATAATATTGTTGTCACTAATCTAATTATTTGGCCTATACCAAAGCATTATATGCAAGGCATTCCTTATCCTGATTGGTACTGTGAAAATAAATTTTGTGACTATCATCAGGTCATCAAGCATTATCTATGAAGATGTGTCCAAATCAAGCATTTAATTGAGATTATGTTAGAGAATGGAGAGCTAACATTGGATAACGATGCTTCCACTTCCAATTAAACTCTTTGGATTTATCAAAACCCCATTCCCAGACATAATAATCAATATCAGCAAAATGATTAGCAATAATGACATTAACAGCCAATGTAGTAACAAAATCAATAGTATCAAAATCAAAGGCCAAACTAGTAGAATCAATAAAATCAATTGGAGAACCCATAATGATATAAAAATAGGCAAAACTAAGGTTAGAATTGTAATAACCAACAAACTTAGCATGCAGTTGTATATGACTACAACAGGGTTGTAGGTCATATTATAGGGGTAGTGTTAATACCATCTCCATTAATCCTAGACCAAACACTAATCATCCTAGAGCATTGTTAAACAACAACATTCAGCTAGATTACATGGATAATCCTTCTTTGACTTGGGAATGCATGTAGGGAAACCAACAAACTAGGAATTCCCCTTTTGGACCTTATATCAATAACTCATCCTTGCCATGTGACCACATGTGAGTGCACCAGCAATCGAGACTTGTCCTATTTGGTTCCACACCATTCCCAACATTGGTTAGCAATAATAGTCTAGTATTTAATAATAATTGTGAAATCACAACCTGAAGGTCAAATATTACTATCCTAAGCCCATGACCATCTGCCACTTTGCCTATCATCTAATCAACTATTCAGCCTCAGAATAAACCATTCACTACTGACCAAGACAAGATGTTTGGTATTGTGGAACAATTATAGATTTCACCAACACAAATTTCTATTTTAGATTTTTTGAGAACATTAACAATCCATAAGAATATCTTGAATGATTTTTTGATCCAATCAACTATTTCTAATAACATATCTCCTCATAAATTTTAAGCTTTGGTTGGACACCTAACTCTAGCCCAACAAGTCATATTCAACCAAAGCAATATATCTTCTCTTTGCTTGCTCCATAATAACCCATTGTACAAAAAAGTTTATATAAAGTGACATAAAGTAAAATGTATACTTATAGACAATGGATCAAGCCTCAACATAGTGTCTCTAAAGCTCATCAAGCTTCTTGGGTGCACAATGGTAGATCTCCAACTAGAAATGATAACCATCAAAGATTATGATAATCAAGAAAGAGAATCATAAGGCAACATTATTTTGCTAGTTATCATTGGGCCTTTGACCCATTATACACTTTGCCATGTGCTTGATCTTGAGTTATCATACCATATGCTTCTAGGTAGGCCTTGGTTACATGAGATTTACGCAGTCCCATCAATGTTGCACCAATGTATCACGTTTTCCTACTAAGGGATGGAAGTGAATATTCTATGAGATTTACACCCATATGAACACTACAAGCATCTTAAGGCCAAATTTCAAGTCTATAATTATCAGTATGACATGAATACAAGTTATAAGTAGGATAAAGGAAAGGTTATACTTATTGATCCTTCACCAGATAATTACATAGATCCTGATACCTTGGATTCCCTTTCCCGCATGCTACCTCCTAAATCTTTTAATCATTTCACCATTTTAGATAATGGACTAAGAGAGTATTTGACCCATGATACATTTCATATTGCCAATCTTCCTCAGAATCCAAAAAACTTTGGGTGACCTAAAGTCACCCCACATATGCATTGGCAATAAAGGAGAAAAGATAGGGGACCTATCACATTTGTACCAGCATCTAGCCTAGAACTTGACCCTTTTGAAGGGGATGAATCATGGTTATATAATGACAAGCAAGCTGATTTTTATAAAAGTACAAAGTATCCTATTCCCAATAGGATCATGGAGCATCACAATTATGAAGGAGGAGGCCTCGAACTGAAAAAATAAGGAACCATCAAGCTAATTTCTATGACTAATTATGAAAGACCTTATGGACTTGGATTCAAACCATCTAGGGGTGACCCCATATATCTTATTCAAACTTCATCACTAGTGAATAGTAAGGATGATGCTGAAAGTCAAGTAGAGTCTGATCATTGCCTCACCTTTGATGACCTAGCTGAAACTAACATGTTTGAAAACAATGGAATTTTTACCCTTACCCTAACCATTCATCATAATCTATTTCCATTATATTATCCCTAACTGATAGATTGGGACCAACAAGAATCTAGTCTACTGATTGATGAGTTCTAAAATGATGAGTCATTTTATGACTTTTTAGGGCTTAGAGACAACAATCCATTGGGAGATCACAAATTAGGATTCTCAATCACATAGGATCCTAGAACATATTTTAGAGAGCATGTGAACACCCTTAGCCAAAAAAATAAGTAAAACATTGAGGTCCCAAAGTGAAAACCTCTTTAATGTGCTTTTTGACTAAGGAAAAAGTAAAGATAAAGGCCAGTTTAGTGGTAAAAACCTATTTTAGGTACCATTAGATAGGGGTGTTAATTTTTCTTTGAATTTAAAATAAGAGACCACAAATGATGAACTTGCATATGGATCCATGTTTATCTTTGAGAAACAACATGTATTTGATAAAATTCTTCAATAAGTTTTGACTATTTTTGCCACATGGCCAGATCTCCCATTAGGGGATTTAGATTCATCATGCCTAGGAGAGGTTAAAGAAGTCCTAACAAAGGACCTTGACATAATTCAATAGTTTAAGTCATTTCCTATTGTCTTATAAGATGGTTTGACCCTTCTGGTCAAAGATAAAATAGAGGTAGATATTAGGACCCCATCAGACCTAAAATGGACAAAATTAGGGGCATCCCTCACTAAGGATGAACATGACATATTTATAGCTTTATTGAGAGAATTTTTAGATATCTTTGCATGGACCTATTCTAACATGCCAAATTTAGACCCCACCTTGGTATTGCACCACCTTGTGGTTAATCCTGATACTAAACCAATAAAATAAAAGCTATGTAAGATGCATATTTGCATTGCTATATTGGTAAAGAAAGCATTGGAAAAACTCTTAGAATTAGGATGTATCTGATCCATTGACTACTAAGAATGGATCTCTAATGTGGTACCTATTAGTGAAAAGCCTGAAGGGATCAAAATTTGTACTAATTTTTGAGACATTAACAAAGCTTGTCCTAAAGATGGTTTTCCCTTGCCTAATCTTGACATGATCATCAACTCCATGGGAGGTTATGAAATGCTTTCACTTAGGGATGGATTTTCAAGATATAACCAAATTTAAAAATCACCAGAAAACCAACATAAAATAATGTTCACCACTCCATGGGGCACATTTTCTTATTAGGTAATGCCATTTGGCCTTAAGAATGCTAGAGCTACATATGAAAGGGCCATGACTATCATATTCTATTTTATGATGCATGATATTGTTGAAGACTATGTTGATGACAAATTAGGAAAATCCAAAACTAGGGCTGACCATCCAACAATGTTGCATAAGATATTTGAAAGATTACAGGAGTACAAAGTCAGACTCAATCCAAAGAAATGTGTGTTTGGTGTAACTTCAAGAAAATTACATGGATTTAGCATGTCTCGTAGAGGTATTGAATTTAATCTATCTAAATTCCATGCTATAACCAAGATGCTACCATCAACCAATTTAAAGCAACGTCATAGTTTGTAGGGTAAGATCCAATCAATTTGATGCTTCATCTCTGAGTTATCAAATAAGTTTCATCCATTTACACACCTTCTAAAGAAAGGAGTTGTATTTTATTGAGATGATCATTGCTAAACAACTTTTCAATAACTCAAAGACTATCTTGTTAATCCACATGTTTTATTACCTCTTATACTAGGAAAACCATTCTCGTTATACTTATTAGCTATCTATCATGCTCTGGGGGCACTCTTGGCTCAACATATTGATAATGGAAAGGAGCATGCCATATATTATCTAAATTTTACCTTGGTTAAATATGAACATAATTATACCCCTATTAAAAAAGCTTCTTTATCCATGGTCTTCATAGCTCAAAAACTACACCATTACATGTTGAATAATAAAACCATGGTCATTTCAAAAGTAGATCTGCTCAAGTATCTACTATCTAAAATAGATTTTCAAGGTAGAATGGCTAAATGGATCATTCTTCTTGGTGAGTTTGACATAGATTATGTCAATCAAAAGGAAACTAAGGGACAAGATTTCATAGATCAACTTGTTGAAGCACCTCTCATAGATACACAACCACTCGCATTTCAATTTCTTGATGAATACATAATGATCATCATTGACACACCCCTTGAAGAGTAGCCATAGAAGCTATATTTTTATGGTTCATTTAGTACACATGGATTGGGGATAGGCATATTATTTATTACACTAGAGGTGGATCTAATCCCTAAATCATTTAGAATCAACTTTCCTTATACAAACAACATGGTCGAGTATGAAGCACTTGTTACAGGACTTAGATAAGTTGTGCATTGGAACATATCTCATCTCCAAGTTTATGGTGATTCTTAATTAATCATAAATCAAGTCACAGATCAATTTCAGACCAAAGATGACAAGCTGGATCCATATAAAGCCATGGTTGATACTCTTAAGCAACAAATTACCTACATGTAGTTTGAGCACATACCAAGGGCTAGTAACAAAACTATAGATGCCATGACTAATATTGGCTCTCTGAATCAATAAATAGATAAATCTAGAGAGTATCTATTCCTCATCAAGAATTTTTTAGTAGTAACTCATGAACCTTCAACCGTTGCCATGATTTGTGATATTGTTGGTCTTAATTCTATCTGCTACTTAGACCTCTACAACTACCTTCATGACCAAGTTCTACCACCTAACCTATCTCAAAAACAAACCAAAACCTTTATTCATCATTACACTCATTATAATCTACTTAGATCCACCCTTTACCATCATCATTTTGATGGAACTCTGCTTCATTATTTAACTTTGAAAGAGTCTATACTAGTGTTAAGAGAAGTTCATGAAGGATTATGTGGTGCTCATTCTTGTGGGGTATTCCTATCCAAAAGTCTCTTCCATACTAGTTATTATTGGAACATAATAGACGTAGATGTCATTGCATATGTAAAAAAGTATGACAAATGTCAATGGCATGCTAATCTGATACATGCCCTAGTAAAAACTTTAAAATCGATGTTGACACCATGGCCATCTTCTACATGGGGACTTAACCTCATTGGGAAGATCAACACCGTTTCATCTGAAGGCCATAAACATATACTTACTACCACCAAGTATTTCCAAATTCATTTTTAACCATCTCACTTACTATGATGGTATCCTCTCTGACATTATTTCTAATAATGGAGGATTGTTCAAGAACAAGGATGTAGACTATATATGTATTAAATATAACATCATACATCATTTTTCTATAGCATATTACCCTCAAGGTAATGGACAAGCCGAGGTATCCAACAAAACCATTATCAATATACTCAAAAAGATTATCAATGATATCGATCATGATTGGTACTTGTAGATATTCCTTACCCTTTGGGCATACTGTACCAATCATCATACCCCCATAGGATCCACTCCATACTCAATTATTTCTAGTATTAAAGCCATCCTTCCCCTTGAGGTTGAATTGCCTTCACTATGAATCTCTTTCAAACATGTCCTAGATGATCATTACTATCGAGTAGCTTACCTGCAAGAGTTAGACCTACTTGATGAGAAACACACAGTTGCACTCAACAATCTTCAACCATATAAAAATTGACTCAAAGGCTACTATAATCAACATGTTAAGTATAGAAAATTTTAACTTGGTGATCTTGTTCTTAAAGAAAACCAAAATAATACCATGATTGAGAAGAAGCATAAAGGTAAATTCAAACCAAACAGGATAGGGCCTTTCATCATTACTATAGATTATGGATTAGGAGCATACAAGCTTACCACACCATATAGAGATGAAATTCTAGAGCCAATGAATATTATTCATCTCAAGTGGTACTAGGCTTGAATGCTAAGGTGTATTATTTGTAAGGACCATTTTAGTTATGCCATTTTATTATTATTATTATTCTTTGTATAAATACCATCCTTATCCATCCTCTTCAACATATCCACTTTTTGCTTTCAGCCTATTGACCCAGTGTGTTCTAAAGTCTAGCTCATTTGACCTTGGTTTTTTATCATTCACTATGCATTTTCAGCATCAAGGTATCTAATCAGTTTCATCAGTTTGTTCAAATTACTTTAGACATATATTATATTTTGGGATAGTGTGACAAAAGTTTTGGTAGTTTCATCCTTTGTTTGTTATTCCTTTCTTACCACCGATCTTCCTATTAATTATAACTACCTTTGGGAAAATTAGTACCCTTGATCTATGCCATTATGTCCTAGTTATAACCACCTATGGGAAAACTAGGTGAAAGATTAAGCCTTGATATACCAAATTGCCACTTCATATGTTGTATTATGCTTTGTTACCAACTGTGCCTATTTTATTTGAATTGACTACTACACTAGTCAAATTTCTCTATTGTAGGGTATAACTATAGTGACTTGAGGTCCTACTCTAGGATTATGTAGGTAGTTGTTGATACTTATTGAGGTAATATCAATCACCCTAAGCCATGCTATTTCCATTTTATGAGCACCCTAAGCCATGATATTATCATTTTGTGAGCACCCCAAGCCACTCTCTCACTATTTTACAAGCAATCTAAGCCACACTCCCACAATTTTATGAGTAACATAAGCAATGCTCTCATCATTTTTTGAGTAACCTAAGCCATGCTTTCTCCATTTTGTGAGCTTGAACCATTTATTGTCTCATCATCCTCGATTGAGTTGAGATACTTCAAAATAATTCCAAAAAAGTTTGAAAAATCATTAGAAAAAGAAAAAAAGCATTGACCACTTATTTGCCTTAAGGATTATAGGAACCCTTACTAAGTTACAAGAAAATAAATTTTCATTTTGTTTCCCCATCCTTTTTAGCCTTTTTCTCTCATGCACTTTCCATTTTGCAAGACCATTGCTCTTCTTCTCTCACATCCATTTTGTTTATTTTCATCAGTTATCACATTCTTTCCATTCCCTAAAAGAACTACATTTGGCATGAAGTCTTTTATTGGATATTACATTCATGGAACTATATAGGTAGCATCCACTTACCTAGTGCATATGGAAATAGTTCAGCCACCCCCTTCCTTTTCTTCTATTATGCTATTTTGTTTGTTTGTTCGATTGTCACCTATTTTCAAGGGGCAATGTTTATAGGGTTTCTATTGCATTATTTATTTGTTTATTTTTTCTTATTTTTTTTATTTGTTTTCTTTCAAAAAATTTGCCTTGATTCAGTTGATGTGTGTTTATTGGGTGATTCCTTACCCACACTTATACTCGAATCCATCCATAGTCATATGTTTACATTATCATCATGGTTTCTATTATTGGTGCATTATTATATATTGAGTATTGGATTATGGGAGTCAGTCCTTACACATATTTCAGCCAAGTCCTCATGATGTTATACCCTGATGCCTACCAACACATGCTAAAATAAACCTCAACTTCGAGAAGTCTATTCAACACTGGTGGCATCTCTTCGACATTGACATCCTGATTCACTTCCAATTATATCCCAAATAGAGTAATTAACCATGAAAGAATTTCAACCTTTATTAGTTTATATGAGCATCTCCCTACTAGTAGGTTATTCCAATTCATCATTACCCTTTGTGTTAAGTTATCATCATCCTCGGCCAAGTTTATCATGTTTTCCATAATCAAGGTCCTATTATTATAACCACCTATGGGCAAATCATTGTACACCATTCCACCTGTATTTCTCAATGATTATAACCACCTTTGGGAAAATCATTATGTTGTCACCACTTTACTTTTTCTACCCATATGAAGGCATGTTGTTATCTTGTTTGTCTATCCTAACTGGGTCAGTTCCATCTTTTCAATGATTATAACCACCTTTGGGCAAATCATTTTGTTATCATACCATGTTACCACTATCAGGTTACAATGCTTATAATAGCCTTTGGGAAAACCATTGTGCACCATTCCAATTGCATTCTTAATTATTTTGACTACTTTTTTAGTATCATTGTCTTTTCACCCCATCATCTTTCCTTTATTTGGTCCCATTGTTTCACTTCTTTCTTTTTGAGGGATCATTTTTTGACTTAATTGTGCCAATCATTCCCTCAAGGGGGCATCATATAGTTAGTTTATCATCATTAAAGTTGTAGGTATAAATAAACTTTTCATTCTTTGAGAAGACATTACTATGCTTATAGCTTGCAATACCTTCCCAAATAGGGGAAAACTGTGACACCAAAATCTGGCCACCAATAACCTCCAACCATGCTTTTGACCAATTTCCATCCAAAATGCACAATATGGCTTTAAAACACAAAAACATGCTAAATGATGTGAAACTGACATATTCAAGTGTCAATTTTGGCTAGGGTATCCCTAAATGGGGTAATACAATTTATGGGCTAGCTAACTTTGATCAGATCATTTTAAGTCAAAATACCAATTTTACACCTAGGTGCTCTGAATTTCTCTTTCCTATCAAATCTCTTACACAATGCATGTGCCTTTATTATTTTTAGTTGGTAAAATCCTAAATGGGATAATGGCTCCAACACATCTATCATGGACTTCTAATTCCACTTCAGTCAAATTTTGGACCAATAACAAGCCATTTTGATCAATTTGAGTAATTTGTGCATAAAGTGCTTAATCATGCTTAAGAGATAATTAATCCAAATTAGAGCTTAATCAAAAAATCCATGGAAATTTGTTGAAATTTTGTTTTTATAAATGAATATTGAATATCTGCATCATCAGGTGACCTCTTTTCTCAGAAAGACATCCCTAGGCCATAATGCCACAAATATTAGGATTCATGCCTTCCATGCCTCTTAATTGCCCATTCTTCCAATGGCATGATGAGGATAATTATAAACTTAATTCCAAAAATTAAATTAATACTCAACCACACATCTCAATCTCAATATGGATGGTTGAGGTTGATTCTATACATTCTAAAAAATCTATAAATAGAGAGGCCATGAACATCATTTCTAAGATATTTTTTGGTGCAAAGTTATAATGCATAAATATCTTCAAGAATCCATTGTAACTAGTGTTACCATGCCAAATTGATTCCAATCAAAGCCAATCCAAGCCATAAGTGAAATGTGTCAAGGAGAGATGGAGGTATCCAAGCTTCCATTGCCAAGGACTTCATGAGCACAAGCTGAGCAAGCCACTACAACAAGCATTTTGGAGCATCCAAGGAAGGTAAAAGAGGGTTTCTTTTGTGTTTTATCCATGTTTTTTAGCTAATCTCTCCCTAGTGTCTAGGCCTTGATATTTTATTATAGTTAGTGTGTTTCTTTCATTTTTTTTTCATTTTGAAACTAACACCATACTAACCATCCTCTCTTGAGTCAAATTCCTAGATCCACATATGGCACGCCCGATGGGACAAGACACATCCCACCAATGAATAAGATCATTTTGTAGATTTAAAATAATTATTTGGATTATTAAAACTCTTTCAAATTGATTTTCTAACTTTGTTTTTCCATTTTTTATTTGTTATGGGTTTACATAGTAACCAACATCGGCTACTAAGACTGACATCGGTTAGATAGCTTAATAGATGTTGGTTATTAAAATGACATCAGTTGGATACCTATCATTGGTCACATTGGTATAACTTATGTTGGTTAGATAACCATCATTGGTTATAAAATGTAACTGTCATCAGTTATATAACTAATGTTGGTCACTATGTTTTTTCTTAAAACACAGATCTGAGAGCTCTTTTTTTAGAGTTCATTGTTTCAAACCTAAAAGAGCTTCAAGGCTAAAGGACATGCTAACATTTTTGTTGTAGGACCAAGCTTGAAATTTTATAAAAACATGTTTAGATCACCTTTTTCATTATTAAAAGTCAATTAGGAACCTTGTTTTGGTGATTAACATAAAATCTAGATGTTTATGGTGAATGTTTTCAAAGTTTACAACTAAGACCAAGGAGTCAAATGAACACCACCTCATTTTCCATTTGGGATTAAAAATTAACCCACATTTTCAAAGCTTTTTGTATTTACTTAGTTATTTAGATTAATTTTTTGTTTGGCAAAAAGAGGGGTGTTGCGTGTATGCTCTTTTATTTGTCCCCTTTAGGGAACCCTTAGATTCAAAAGCACCATTCCTATTGCAAGTAGCCAAGTCCAAGGCTTAGAAATAAAGTAATCTAAATCACTCCCAAAAAACTCATAAAATTTTGGGTGACAGTTAAAATGACCCTAAAATATTTCTACTTTCATGTTTTCTTCATTTTTATGCAAACTTGGCTTACAAGGGGGACTTCATCACCTCCCATGAGTTCTTTAGGAAATATTTGACCTAAGTTTTCACCTCCTAACATTTATTTCATTTGGATCCTAATTGGAGTTATACATGGTATGTAGTGGCACTTTGGACATCATGCTACACTAAGCAAACAATAGGATGTAGTGGTTGTAAAAAGGACTAGACCTTTTTACAATAAGCCAAGTGATCCATTCTTTTTTTTGCATTGTTTGGCATGAAATTCATTGTGAAATTGATTCCCCTAGAACATTAAAAAAACTATTAGATCATAGATAAATCCCCACTTGATGTGGAAGTATTTTTGGTGTAAGATGCACCTCAAGGTCCATGTCATAGTATTGTCCTTTGAGAGGAGGGGTGTAAAAACCCTACTATATAATGAGCATTTACTTTTGGATGAACACTTAAAATATTCTCAAATGATGTATATTTATATATTCCAATAATACCAAGAAACCTTGTCAGTTTAGGATCTAAGAGTGATTAATTAATTGGTCTTATCCTAGGTTAAGGTCTTGTTTAAAGTCAAAACTTGGTGTAAACAAACAATTCCAACTAAACACATAGTCCTAATTTTCCTTTAAAAAAAGAGGTATTATGTTGCCCACATGAGATAATCAATTTGCCTTGTTCAAATTTCATCAAAAGCTTGAGAGTCATATCATACACTTTGGCTCAGTTATGCTACCTAGTTGAGTCTAGACCTTTATCAAAGTTCTTTAAGTCCTTTACTTTTAATCTAAATTAAAAATTACACCTTTATAAGTTCATAGGATTGATGTGTTAAGTGGGTTCGCCATTTTGCACTAAACTTGAGGGAACTTAGGTTTAATTTCCAATTTGTCTTGAAGGCCATTTAAGACTCATAATCATTATCACCATTTGATAGACTTAAGCCATTTTATGCTATACACTTGTTTCTAACAGTTTTTTGCTTTTCCACATTCAAAAGATGAAAGAAACTAAGATAATGGTTAGGGGTTTGTACGTACCCGGATGAAGTTTGCGCACCGTTATCCAAATGACTGAAGGGACTCCTCTTTGGCTTTGGAGGATGACACCTATAGAGAGAAAGACTTAAACAAGGAGATTATTAGATGGATATAAGGTGGACTGCCAAGCAAAAGCTCAGTCCCAAAAGTGCAAAGACTTCTTTGAGGGATGACAATCCACTTGTTGATAAAGATAATGTTTAATAAAGAGAAATGGTGAAAGACTAAACACAAGAAGTAGAGATAATACATACCTATATTCTATTGTCGATCTTTCACAATCGTTGACATCGGTTAGTCTGTCGACGTCAGTTTGTCAAGTCTGCCGACGTCAGTTAGTCTGTCGACATCAGTGGAGGCAGTACTCTTTGGATGGGTCCCAGAGAAAGTCTGTGATCGATAGAGAGACTCTGTGGGTTTAAGGGGTCTGTGCAAGGTTGTAGGGAGATAAATAAGGTCTAAGGAAGGAGTTAGGTAAGAGATAGGGTGTCAAAAAGGGGCAAGGGTGTGAGGAAGGCTTCTCAGCCTCTCTAAGAAGACAGTCAGGGATGCTCTAGTTGATAGCCAAGTCTAGGTGATGAAACTTAGAAAGAGTAAGAAGAAACTAATTACAAACACATTCTAAGCTATTGAAATGAAAAGAGAGAAGAAATACTTAGCTTTGATATGCTGAAGAAGGAGTGTGGAAGACTTGTTGCTGATGCGGCTGATATACCTACAATGTCTTTAACCCAAAATCTGGAGCTATTTTTGTAGAGTGCCTATAGCCTGTGATGCTTGGTGTGTGTCTGGGGGAGAGAGAGAGAGAGAGAGAGAGAGAGAGAGAGAGAGAGAGAGAGAGAGAGAGAGAGAGCGAGAGAGAGAGAGAGAGAGAGAGAAGTTGGGTTCAAAGGTGCAAAAGAATTCACATTCAGGGAAGAAGATCTACATTTCGAGTGCAGAACACAGTTTTAATGCAACTGACGCTGGCAATACCGCCAATGTCGGTCGACAGTTGACTAACGTCAGTGGCTAGAAGATGGGTAAAAAGGTTAAACATAGCCTTTTGTCCATTTTCTCATCTGCCGAGGTCAGATGGTCATGGTTAAATGATTGAAGGTAGATTAAATGAGTGTGAGAGGCTAGTGGGAGGGTTGAAATGGGGTCTAAGTAATTAAGATTTGGCATGGGGTGTGGAAGGCATCCAAGGAGGGGTATCCAAGGTGGGGTGAGGTGTGATGGGTGAGGTGTTAAGGGGGAATTATTAATTTAAAATAGGTATTTTAAATTAATAAAAACATAGGTTAGGCATGGTGAAGTTTGAAAGGAACCAAGATGGAGTTGACCAAGGAGTAGACATGATTTTGGTGTCTACATTTGCCCCTTTTTGTCTTGTTGGTTGTTCTTGATGAACTACAAGACAAAAATAGGAGTCAGTTGCCCTAGGTATGGGATAAGGTCTTTTTTGTCTTGTTGGTTATTCTAGTGAACTACAAGACAAAAATAAGTGTCAATTGCCTCGATTATGGGATGAGGTATTCCCACTCAAAGTGGGAGTTAAGGGAAGGGACCTTGATATCGGGTGCCAATTTGATAGATAGTGGATGGAAATGGTGAAGGTTGAGTGTGAACACTATAATAGTTGGGATTATGTGCATACCACTTCACGAGATGGTCAGGTCAAATTGTCGCAAGTCAGGGTTGAGGAGTGCCAAAATTGAAATAACTGGGCTCCAGCATTTAGTCATAGCTGATTGGGTTATTTGATCCAAGCTGTAGCTCCAATGGTCATCGTGTTCCAAGTATCCCAGGCTCAGGAAGTGCTCTTGGAAACATGAAAATGTCACAAGTAGTGGGGATCAAATTTCTCATGATCTAATACTTGTGAGGGTCATAATATGGTGCAGACAATTTGGCTAACTATTCATGAGGTAGCAAGGGCAATCAAAACAACCAAGGTAAAGTTGTCTCGAAAGTGGTCAGGGTTAGAGGAGATAGTTGCGATTCCGAGGTCATTGGTCGAGTTGGGTTGAGATAGATAATTGGTCTGTTAGATGGATGGATGAAGGAATGGCTGAGCTAACCTCAGAAGACCCCATGTCAACTGAGTGCTGCCTACATAGCCCTTGTTAGAAGGGCCTTAGGCCAATGTAGTTCTCCCTAAAAGGGAGGAAGAGGGTTGATTATGGATGTGGGTTAGACGAGGTCAAGTCATGGTTAAAAGATAAATGGTTTGTCCATCAAGTAGATGAACAAACGGATGTGGCTGAGCTAACCCTAGAAGATGTCATGTCATCTGAGTGCTGCCTACATAGCCCCTGTCCTAAGGGCCTCAGGCTAATGTAGTTCTCCCTAAATGGGAGGAAGAGGGTTGGTTATGGATGAGGTTGGTCAAGGTTAAGTCATGGTTAAAAGGGGATATGGTTTGTCCATTAGGTAGACGAACAAATGAGGGTGGTCAAGCTAACCCCAGAGGACATCATGTCATCTAAATGTTGCCTACATAGCCCTGGTTTTGAGGGCCTCAGACCAATTTAGTTCAGGCTAGGAGTCAAATTTGGTTGATGATTGGTTTGGACTAGGTTAAGTCATGTTCAAAGGTAATATGGTTTGTCCATCAGATAGATGAATAAATGGATGTGGCCGAGCTAACCTCAAAAGACCCCATGTCAACTGAGTGCTGCCTATATAGCCCTTATTAGAAGGGCCCCAGACCAATGTAGTTTAGGCTAAGAGGCAAAGTTGTTGATGATTGGTTTGGTCATGATAAAGTTTTAGCACTTCCCATATGTCTGAGGGTACGTGCTTGAAATGATGAGGGTAAGATGATGTTACAGCCTTTTCCATATTATGTGATGGTGTATTCTGTAACATTGGTTATGGTTTTTCATCCTTAGCAATTATCCATATTAGATGATGGATGTACACTAAAAATAAAATGAGTCTGTTTATGCTTCAGCAAGTAATGGTTTATGCTTAACATAAATTATGTCTGGTCGATAGTTTCCATGTGCATTGTTTTCCATAGAAACTATGTGAAATGGACTATGTCATGTTGGTGGGCTGAAAAAGGTTTGGTTTGATTTGGTTTGGTTGGCAAATGATTTGTTGAATGTGACCAAAGGCATGTAAGAAGTGAAAGGTATTTTTGCCCATTTGACAAGGACCATAATGATAGCATAGGTATGGGGTTTTGAGAAACAAAAGCCCCGTTCATGCATTACGTCATTGACCATTGGTTGTGTTAGAGAGGTAATTGAATCACTTTGACATTAAAATTAGCTCAAAATCCCTTGAGTAGGTGATGTGATATGTTAGGATAGGGTAACCCTGTTTAGTAGGGATAACTTTGCCCCTTTTTATAGGAGACCCTGAGATGACTACAAGTCAAGTCCATGACCCCCCCTTTTTTTTAGTGTAGATTGATCGATGTGGGAAGTCTACGAGGGATGTCGATTTGTTTTGTGGTCATTTGTGAAGCTAATCGATGCAGGAAGCTTCTAAGAGAGTGTTGTTTGTAGCAAGATTTTAGGCATAGCCATCCTTCGAAGGAGTGGTCTATATTTTTGCCTTATACATTTTTGAGGGCTTTGAGTAGCTGTCCTTCGAGGGAACAGTCTATTAGCTATAGTAATGATGATACAACTATCCTTTGAGGGAGCAGTCTGCATTTAGAATTTATGAACTTTTGATATTTTGACATCCAAATTTATTTTTGATAGAATTTTTAGTCATGGACAAGACTATAGAAGTTTGAGGGCTCCCTTTTATTAGGACAAAGCATTCATACTTTATAAAGGGGTTACATAGGGTTTGTTTTAGGGAAATAGGGTTGAAATAAATGAGGATTAAGATGACAGGGATTGCTCAAGGGATGAGCTCAAGTTAAATGTCAAGTGAATGAGTACTTGACTAACAGTAGAATGGTCACAAATGCAAGGCATTAAGAGGCTCAAGTTCTAGCCATTCGTCGAGAGAGGACAGACGATAAGTCCCTGATCCATACTTGTGTGTGATGATGTAAGTTCTAAGCCAATTAGGAGCAAACTTGCCTCATTTACTTCTTTCCATATTGGTCATGTGTTGGTTGATGTTGGACATGAAGTTGGTTGATATGTTGTTGGCATGTTTGGCTAGTTGATGTTTGGTCATTGTTTGGTTGGTTGATGTTTGGTCAATGTTTGGTGATTATTTGGTTGAGGCTTGGTCGATGCTTGGTCAAGGATTGATCGAGGCTTGGTCGAGGCTTGGTCAATGATGGGTTGATGCTTGGTTGATGTCTGGTTGAGACTTGGTTGATGTTGGTAGATATGAAGATGATTAAGAGGTTGGTTGACGTTGTGATAGATGCTTGGTCGATGTCTGATTGATGTTTAGTCGATGTCTGATCAATTATTTGGTCAATGTGTGGTCGATTGTTTGGTCAATGTCTGGTTGATGCTTGGATGATTTTTGGTCAATGTCTGGTTGATGCTTGGTCGAGGCTTGGTCGATGTCTAGTCGATGCTTGGTCGATGTCTGGTTAAGGTCATGATAGTCAGGATAGAGTTAAGTTCCCCTAGTTACTTATGTGATAGGGAGAATGTCTGGTAGATTTAGTTTGAGGGGGCAAGGTCCTGATCTTCCATGTTGGAGGTTGGAATCTCATAATGACTGAAAGTGATGGAGGCAATGGTAGGTGATGATGTGACCAAAGCAGCCAGCGGTTGGGGGTCTTCGGGTTGGACCTTCACTGCCTATAAGGCTTTGATCAAAGTTAGACAATGCTACAGAGAGTTTTGTATGAGGTCATACAAAGATGTCTTCACAGAGGCTTGGCAATGTTATTTCACTATGGGGTCATTAATTGGGTTTGAATAAGTTGGTCGAGAAGTGCCCAAATTAAAATCTTGGGTCTTGATGGTTGAGGAGACTTGACAAATGGATAGGTTTGGGGGAGAGAAACCTTCTCTTTCCCTTCATCCTTCATGATTTGTGACTTGGTGGCCACATTGATGGTGTTGATTTCAAATAAATGGGTTGAAGGTGATTGAGGGACCACAGTTTGATGATGGGCCCCCGATTTAGGTGAGGATGTTTGAGAGGCTTGGGATGATGTCGATGGCTTGGTTAAAGGGTGGTCAAGAGGATCCTTAGTGAGAAGGGTGTCCTTTTTGAAGTATTGATGAGTGACAGCTTTAAGAGCACAGCAATGCTTAGTGTCATGTCCAGGTGTGTGATGATATGCACAAAATTTAGTGTCATCGAACCAAGATGGCCTTGATCTGAGAGTTGATGAGTGTGACGGTGAAAATGTTTGGGAGACATGAGATGGTGTTGGAGATTTGTTGGTAGTGTCCTCAATAAGAGGGGTGTTTTTCTCCATGAATTAGCAGATGGCAACCTTAAGGGCACAATAATTTTTAGTGTCATGCCCAGGTGTGCAATGATATTGGCAAATTTTGGTGTCATCGAACCAAGACAGTTTTGGTCCGAGAGGTTGAAATGGTTTGATAGGCAGAAGAGTGATGTTAGAGGATTGCAAAAGTCAGCATAACATCAAGGTGTAAGAACTTTATAATGGGTCTGCACATTGTGTTGTAGTAAAAATTGACAACTTCTATTTAGACATTGTCGAGGGAGTGTTTCATACCATCCTTTTGTTTGGCGGTGTGGCCAAATGCGTAGATGACACTTTCATGGTAGGAGGCATTAGATGTTTTGAAGGAGGTATGTTTTTGTTAGGTGTTGGTAGTAATGGAGGTGATTTGTTTTTGTTAGGTGTCGGAGTAGGAAGCACTCCTATTATGGTAGAAGGATGAGGGCCCAAAATAGAGGGAAATGGTGATGGTGGGAGAAAATTTCTCTGGTGGGGTTTAGTAGCCTTATTTGGTTTAGTGCGAGGACTATTATTGTGAGGGGTGAGGTTCAAATCAACCTTCATCGAATCTTCTTCAGTCGAAGTGGGTGAGGCGACTAGTTCCTCTCTCGATGGAGAAGGGATTGGAGAGTTTAGCTCTTTAAGAGGGCAGAGTGTAGGGATGGTGATGGCTTTGGCGTGTGGTCAAGGAGTGGGGAAAGTATGATCCCCCATTGATGATAGGAAGGATGAGGGCAAGGCTATCGGCACTGGTATGGTCAAGGTGTCCTCCAATATAAGAGAGGTCGATGGAGAACTAACAGGAGAAGACGGTTCATCCACCTGTGGAAGATGAATGGGAGAAGAAGATTCTTCCACCTGTGAAGGACTAATAAGTTGACTAACCTCTTCGAACTGTGAGAGAGGTTGGTCAGGGACAAGAGGAGAGATAGTGTTGACTGTGCATATATTATACTCTTGAGAGTCCTCAGCCATAGTTTGCATGTTGTTTTGGCTAGGGGGATGGTTAGGAAAAGGTTGTTTAAAGATGTCAATGTTTTGATTGGGTGGCATGTTTGGGTTATCCAAAATAAGATCCCATTTATCTATCATGTCTTGGATAATGTTTTTAAAGGTCTTACAGTTGTTTATGTCATGGCCTTTGACACGATGATAATGACAAAAGTCATTTTCCCTGTACCATGTAGGGATAGCTTTTGAAGGGTCAAATTATGAGGGTGTTCAAATTTGGGGGAGATTGAGGACTCCCTATTTGACAAGTTTATCCAACACAGATGCGTATGACTCTCCTATTGGAGTGTATCAATGATGTATGTATCTTTGTTAGAATTGTCGTGTGATACTTTGAGATGTGGATGGTTCAGATTGGTTAGTTATTGTTGAAGATGATGGCCTAAGGACCACAGCATTTGCCAATCCTTTGGATTTGGAACTAGAAGAAGAAGGTTTAGAGGAAGGGTCATTGGATTTTGCATTGTTATTTCGCAATTTGACCTTGTTTTCCTCAATGGCACGTAGTTCAAGTTTTCTAGCCATAGTGAAAGCCTCATCAAATGTGCAAAATGTTTGGACCTATAGAGTAGATGAAATATGTTTGGTACACGCTCGTGAAAAGAGCTCGATGAGCTCAGGTTGAGGTAGGGAAAAGGAGAGTTGATTGATCAAGCCTCTCCATCGGGCAACAAAATTGGTGATCGATTCATCGTCAAATTGTTTGATAGAGTATAGGTCTGTGATGGAGACCTTTTTGGTGATATTGATCGAAAAGTGGTTAAGGAAAAGTTGAGCTAGCTAGGTGAATGTGAAAAGAGAGTGACTAGTAAGAGAGCTATACCAGTCGAGGGCAGGACCAGAAAGCGACATGGGAAATGTGCGTAACAACAATGCATCATCATGCGCTATGAGGTAACAAGCATGTCTGAATGCTCGTAGATGCTGTTATTGGTCTTCCTTACTCTGGAAGTGAGTAAACTTAAGAAGTTCCCATTGACTAGGATACGGCCAGATTGGGACTAAGGGATGGATGGGTTCATTACAAATTTGGTCATATGAAAGGACATTTCTTGAACCCAAAATTGAGGTCTCAAGATTAGACATTTTGTCCATCAACATTTTGATTAGGTCAGTTGACGGATTTACGGGTGGGGCACCCATAGGTTGTAGGGCACTTGGAAGGTGTTAAGAGGGGCGTATGACATAGTTGGTTGCACTTGTATAGGCACAACATATGGGTAACTAGTCATCGGGGTGGATGTTGAAGCCAAGGGTACTTGTGCCATGGAGTTGGAGGGCACAAATTGAATAGGGGCCGCCATAGGTGGTTGAGGGGTGGCAACACTTGTTGAAGGGTAGGTAGTTACTCTTATATTGATAGGTACAAGAGTGGGTGGGATGGAGACAACTAGGTTTTAGAAGTGTGTAGAAGTTTGTTGAGTAGTTTGTGGTTGAGGGGCTGCCAAAACTCCAATGGAGGCAGGTCTAGGAAGAGAAGGAGAGGTCACACTTTGAAGATAGGACACGGTCAGGTTATTAGTTGAGATATTTGCTTGGGTGTCTATGGGTTGAATTACAGTGGTGGTTGTTGATATGATTTCCATCTCGATTAAAGAAGTTGGCATCCCATAAATTGGGTTGCCAAAAGAGTCTCACGTTCAACTTCTTGTGAGATAGTGTTGAAGGGCCTTGACATTGAGGTCAAGGAACCTCTCAAAGTCTTGATCCCCTTTGGGAACAATAGATGGTCGAGTCAGGGTTGGTTAGACAGGAGTATGCTCAGTGTCTGAATGATACTCTATTAGGGGACTTGTTATGGAAGGCGAAGGTGGAAGTGGTTGTTGCCTCGCATGGTCAACAAAAGTCTTGGTTTGACTACATGTCAAAACCATTTAAGGCAAGAGGTTTAGGTTTTAGGAACTGTGTTTTTTAGTCTCAAAAAACTAGAATGGGTGTTGGACAACAAGAAAGTTGGGTTTTAAGCTTGCTATTTTGAGAAGAAAAATTTGGACAATGACCGATGTCAGTGGAAAAATTGATGTCAGTGAAATAGGTTGCCGATGTCAGTCAAATAACTGATGTTGGTGAAGATAGTTGCTGATGTTGGTGGAAAAACCAATGTCGGTTACTATGTTTTCCAAAAACTCAGAGATTTTGAGAGTTTTTGGAAGAAAGAAGAAAACGTCCTTACTAGCTCAAAAAACTAGATAAAGATAGAAAAGAAGATGAATACAAACAGGCCCTAAATGTTAAATCCTAAGAATAAACTTTTAGAATCATGTTGGCTTATGCCTTAGAGTGTGTTTGGGAAGTTGGCTTTTAGAACGGGTCCTAGAAGAAGCAGTCTAAAGCTGGTTTTAGGTTAGTTTCGGTGCTCAAGATCTGTGTTAGGTTTTGTACGTGGCCTGGTGCTAAGGAGCAAGCTCCCCTCACTTCATGAGCCTAGAGATAAGCTAGGTCACTTAGCCAATATATACTTCCCCTAGAGTTTATACTCTACCAGAGAACAGAGTGGGTTCTCCCCTTGGTAGTGAAGTCCAAGTAGGATTACTAATAAGGGTAAGGTATCTACTAGGTGATGAAATCCTAGTCGGACCTTGTCTCAGGTATGTTTAGATGTTTGATTTTGTGCAAGTGGTTTGGATGTGTAACATAAGTGCACTACGCTTTATTCATAATGCGATTTTAAGTTACTAGATGTGAGAGCTAAGTATGCATTCAGGCAAAAATGAAATGCAATAGATTTTAAGCCCAAATTGAAATGTGTGTTTGGATGCAGACAAGTGGAGAAAAGGTTGAAGAGTATGAATTGACTAGTCTAAGATGCAGGAAAGAAAGAAAAAGAAGGATTCTTTTTAACTTTGCTAATGGTGTCTTTTGGAAGAGATAGAAGGAAAAGATGCAAGAAGAGACCTAATGCACCTATATGAAAAGTTTGTTTTTAGAAGAAAGAGAAATGAACCCAAGGAAAACTCTTAGGGTCCCACCAGGCGTGCCAGAATGTTTCTAACAGTTTTTTGCTTTTCCACATTCAAAATATGAAAGAAACTAAGATAATTGTCAGGGGTTTGTACGTACCCAGATGAAGTTTTCACACCATTATCCAGATGACTGAAGGGACTCCTCTTTGGCTATGGAGGATGACACCTATAGAGAGAAAGACTTAAACAAGGAGATTGTTAGATGGATATAAGGTGGACTGCCAAGCAAAAGCTCGGTCCTAGAAGTGCAAAGACTTCCTTGAGAGATGACAATCCACTTGTTGATAAAGATAATGTCTAATAAAGAGAAATGGTGAAAGACTAAACACAAGAAGTAGAGATAATACGTACCTATATTTTGTTGTCGATCTTTCACAGTCATCGACATCGGTTAGTCTGTCGACGTCAATTTGTCAAGTCTGCCGATGTCAGTTAGTCTGCCAACATCGGTGGAGGCAGTACTCTTTGGATGGGTCCCAGAGAAAGTCTGTGGTCGATAGAGAGACTCTGTGGGTTTAAGGGGTCTGTGCAGGGTTGTAGGGAGACAAATAAGGTCTAAGGAAGGAGTTAGGTAAGAGATAGGGTGTCAAAAAGGGGCAAGGGTGTGAGGAAGGCTTCTCAGCCTCTCCAAGAAGACAGTCAGGGATGCTCTAGTTGATAGCCAGGTCTGGGTGATGAAACTTAGGAGTAAGAAGAAACTAATTACAAACACATTCTAAGCTACTGAAATGAAAAGAGAGAAGAAATACTTAGCTTTGATATGCTGAAGGAGTGTGGAAGACGTGTTGCTAATGCGGCTGATATACCTGAAATGTCTTTAACCCAAAGTTTAGAGCTATTTCTATAGAGTGCCTTTATCTTGTGATGCTTGGTGTGTGTCTGGGAGAGAGAGAGAGAGAAGTTGGGTTCAAAGGTGCAAAATAATTTACATGCAGGGAAGAAGATATGCATTTCAAGTGCATAACATAGTTTTAATGCAACCGACGCCGGTAATACCACTGACGTCGGTCGACAGTTGACCGACATCAGTGGCTAGAAGACGGGTAAAAAGGTTAAAAATAGCCTTTTG
This sequence comes from Torreya grandis, assembly GCA_037957365.1. Lineage (NCBI taxonomy): Eukaryota > Viridiplantae > Streptophyta > Pinopsida > Cupressales > Taxaceae > Torreya > Torreya grandis. The sequence goes on along the minus strand of JARHVA010003070.1, from coordinate 70,810 downwards.
TCCATTTTCCCATCTACCGAGGTCAGCTGGTCATGGTTAAACGGTCGAAGGCGGATTAAATGAGTGCGAGAGGCTAGTGGGAGGGTTGAAATGGGGTCTAAGTAATTAAGATTTGTCATGGGGTGTGGAAGGCATCCAAGGAGGGGTATCCAAGGTGGGGTGAGGTGTGATGGGTGAGGTGTCAAGGGGGAATTATTAATTTAAAATAGGTATTTTAAATTAATAAAAACATAGGTTAGGCATGGTGAAGTTCGAAAGGGACCAAGAGGGAGTCGACCAAGGAGTAGACACGATTTTGGTGTCTACAACACTTGCACTTTGATTTATGTACCATAACATTTTGAGTCAAGAAAAGTAGTGTTATGATGTCAAAATTGTGGGAAATTATTTTTTCCTTAAAACGTTTTTGAAACAAACTTTTTTTTGTCACACCTTTTTGGTAGTATAACATCTTTATGTTACCCAAAATATTTCAAATATTGTTTCATAGACCCTCCTGCATATAGTTAAAATTTGTTCCTACATTTTCATACCAATCCAAGTGTACTTTTGTGATCTATTGTCTAACATAGTTATACTATTCACTTTTATTTAACTTGTTTGTCAAAAGAACCAAGTTTTATGCCATTATTTATGAGAAAATAAACTATCTCTAAAAGTTCATTTTATTTCATACCTTATACCTATTTGATCAAGTTCATGTCCAAGAATCAAATGCCTAGTGTTTGTTAGAAGTGTTCAGATTTGAAACCTTTCATCTATTTTTCAATGTCTAGCATTTTATGTCATTTGGCCAAGAGTCCTAGTGCATGCCTTGTTTGAGCCTAGCTTTTGATGTCATATTTGGACAAAATACCTATGAACTTTAAATTCCTAGATTAGAGTGATTTAAAACACTTTAGCCTTAGATTTTGGCATTTTGACTTTTGGTCCATTTACTTGCTTATCTTTGTGTGAATAGTGAAATGTTAGATACTTCATGCTAGTTTGTTTCCTCACAAATCTTTGCATAAACCTTTTCATCTTTTTGATGAATCTAGATGAAGTTGGAACATAATTTGTTTTAGATATTGTCCTTTTTAGAGTTTGTATAACTCTTTGAAGTTTTATCACAAAACATTGACTATGGATCACAACATGTATTCCTACACTCGTAGTGGATTCATGTAAAATTCAGGGATTAGTAATGTAGTTGCATAGGAAGAAATGGTGCAAGACCCCTATGTAGATAATATTACTTATGAGATGGATTCTTATCCCTCTTATAATACTCAATCAGGGGCACAAATCCAAGATCTATTGACTAACTATCTGGTTAACACACCACCTTATTCAAAATAAGACCAAAAATAGACCACACAATACTTAGCTACAATACCCATAGTGGATGATCTAGTTCTTCAATAGTCATATTCTACTAATATGACTTCCATGTATGATCCATTTTTGTTTGAGTGAATTTTTTTAGAGAACAAAGATGAGATTTTGGTTATAGCCATAGAGTCAAGGGCCAAGTTTCTAGTAGACTTTCCCCATGAAAATTTACCAAGTCTAGTAAGAGTGCCCCACAATATCATTTATGATTAATAGGCTTCTTCTAGCAATCCTATGGATCTAGTCCAAATAATATATCAAGACCCTAATATATCTAATCAAGGAAAAAACATCATGAAATATCACTTTAACCAAATATAGATAGCATATCAAACCTACCTGAATCTAGCACATGATTTCAATCAGATGAACATGGTGAGTAATCCTCTCATTGACCTAGTTCCTTAAATAGGAGTGTTGATAGAGTTAACTAGATAAGAGAATCTAAGTTTTAACCCATTCATACAAATCAATTTGATAGATAACTTTATACATATGCATGTTATTGAAGAAATGTCTTTAGCCTCTACACATAATAGTGAGCCAAACGTAGTGGACAATGTGTAAATAATGTCCAATCCCAATCAAAGTAGTACTAGTGTGCAAGCAATTAACCAACAACATGTGCCTGTAGCTAATCCGATGGGTAGATCATCATACTAGGGAATAGGAGTTTTTACACCCCAACCTTAATCAACTACTTCCTCAAGTGTACAACCTACAAGATTAGGTAATCAAACAACATCCAATGTCATGCCTCAATGATAGAATATGATGAATCCTACTCCTCCTCAATAGGTAACAAGTAGTATGCCACAATAATAGACACAACCTAGTGTGTCAATGCAATAAAGGACAAATACATTGTTACCTCAATCAGGGGTAGCTAATTTTATACCTCACAAGGTAATTACAAACATAACTCTTCAGTCATAAACGTATATGCCAATCCAAAACCATCCAATGACTAGTCAACAATGTGAAAATATTGGTCATCAATACATGCCAAATTTGCAACATATTTTCACTTCCTCATAGGGATTTATGAAACAAGGAGGTCCCCATATTTCTAAAGTACATACTAGACAATTATTGGTTTAAAATGTGCCAAAAATTTATAAATAGGGTCTTAAACCACAAGTTCCCACTCAATAACAAGGTTTGATTAGTTGGCAGCATGTCCCTTTTCAACCATAGTAGGCACAATATAGTTATATCCCTCCATCCCAATCCATGTATGTGTATTCCTAGTCCATTCCCCAACTAAACCAATGTACCCCAATAGGTATCTCCATCATACCCTAGTCAAAACATCCCAATTCTGACCTCCCAATCATCTACCTAAACCAATATTCTCCCTCATACTAATGTTCCTTCTAGTTTCCTATCCCAAGAATTGAAACATATGAAGGATGCAATTTCTACCATTTAAGTTGGTAAATAGATTAAAAAGTTAAAATTAGATGATGTGTGTTCCTACCCATTCAACATGAAGTATTTATAGATACCATTTCCTCCAGGATATGAACCACTGAAATTTGACAAATACAAAGGGAAAGGTGACCCTAAGGCTCATTCGACCAAATTCTTTGTCATATGTCAACCAGTTGTATATAATGACATATACCTTTTGTTGTTATTCCCAAGGAGCTTGGATATATAAGACTTGGAATGGTTTTTAAATTTGCCTAAAATTTAGTAATGGATTTTGATTATCTTTTTGATAAGTTTGTGTAGCACTTTTCATATAATCTCGAGCATGAGATTTCATTAGTGGACTTAACACAAGCAAAGAAAAAATATGGTGAGAGTTTTTCAAGTTATCTATAGTGATAGAGATCCCTTGAAAGCCATTTCACCCTTAGTTTATTTGATAAACAATTAGCTTTTATGTTTACCAAAATTTTCACAGTGAGATAGTTTATCATTTGGAACTACAATGTGCACATACTTTCAAGGAAATCATTGATAAATGTTTATTGATCAAGTGGGTGCTCATCAATAAAAGAATCATCAAGATTAATTCAAATAATCAAAATCAAGTTACTATTCAAGGAAATAAACAACATCAACATCCCAGTCAAGCACCAGCATCACAATCACCATAGGCCAATAACCAAGAAAGATCAAAGCAATTCAACCATAATAAGAATGTTGTGGGAAATGGAATAACTAAATCCCATCATGTCCAAATGGTGCAAACTTAATCTACACCACCTTTTTAGCTTACTCTTACTTAACAACCTCTCCAACCAATATTGCAAACATAAGAACCAAGACCTACACAACAAATATAGTAGTTGTTACCATTGCAAACCCCTCTTCCTAGGAGAATGATGCTTGCACATTGTGTCTTTAGTGACCTTGGAAAACCTATTGAGTCTATATTTCACAAGCTTTTTGTCACTAATCTAATTATTTTGCCTATACCAAAGCATTATCCATAAGGCTTTCCTTATCCTGATTGGTATTTTAAAAATAAATTATGTGACTATCATGGGGTTAACCGGCATAATCTATGAAGGTGTGTCCAAATCAAGCATTTAATTGAGAATATGTTGGAAAATGGAGAGATAACATTAGATAATGTTGCTTCAACTTTCAATCAAACTCTTGGGATTTATCAAAACCCATTTCCCTGACATAACAATCAATAGTAGCAAAATGATCAGCAACAATGACAATAACAACCAATGCAATAGTAAAATCAATAGTATCAACATGATAGGTCGAACCAGTAAAATCAATAAAATCAATAGCAAAACCCATAATGATAGAATAATGGAAAAAACCAAGGTCAAAAAGGTAATAACCAACAAACTTATCATGTAGTTATACATGACTACAATAGGGTTTTAATTTATATTGTAAGGGGTAGCGTTAATACCATCTCCATTAATCTTAGACCAAGAACTAATCAGCCTAGAGCATTGTTAAACAACAAAATTTAGCTAGATTATATGGATAATCCTTATCAAACTTGGGAATACATATAGGCAAACCAACAAACTAGGACTTCCCCTTTTGGACCTTATATCAACAACTCATCCTTGCCACATGATCACATGTGAGTTTACCAGCAATCAAGACTTATCCTATTTGGTCCCACACCATTCCCAACATTGGTTAGTAATAATATTCTGATATTTAATCCTAATTTTATAATCATAACTTGAAGGTCAAAAATTACTATCCCAAGCCCATAACACTCTACCACTTTGCCTATCATCCAATCAACTATTCAACCTCAGAATAAACCATTTACTACTGACCAAGACAAGAAGTTTGGTATTGTGGAACAACTGTAGATTTCACCAGCACAAATTTCTATTTTAGATTTGTTGAGAATGATAATAATCCACAAGAACATCTTGAATGAGTTTTTGACCCAATCCACTATTGCTAGTGACATATCCCTTGATAAATTTAAAACTTTGGTTGGACACCTAGCTTTAGCCCTCTAAGTCACATTCAACCAAAGTGATATATCTTCCCTTAGCCTACTCCATAATAACCCATTGTACACAAAATTTTATATAAAGTGACATAAAGTGAAATGTGTCCTTATAGACAATGGATCAAGCCTCAACATAATGTCTTTAAATCTCATCAAGCTTTTTGGGTACACAATGGTAGATCTCCAACCAAAAATGATAACCATCAAAGCTTATGATAATCAAGAAAGAGAATCACAAGGCACCATTAGTTTTCCAATTATCATTGGGGCTTTGACCCATATACACTTTGACATGTGCTTGATCTTGTGTTATCATACAATATGCTTCTAGGTAGGCCTTGGTTATATGAGATTCATGTAGTCTTGTCAATGTTGCACCAATGTATCAAGTTTTCCTACTAAGGGATGGAAGTGAATATTCTAGGAGATTTACACCCATATGAACACTACAAGCATCTTGAGGCCAAATTTCAAAGCGATAATTATCATTACGACATCAATCCAAGTTCTAAGTAAGATAAACAAAAGGATATACTTATTGATCCTTCACCAAATAATTTCATAGATCCTAATACCTTGGATTCCCTTTCCCACATGCCACCTCCTGAATCTTCTAATCATTTCACCATTTTAGATAATAGACAAAGAGAGTATGTGACCCATGATACATTTCATATTTCCAATCTTCCTTAGAATCAAGAAACCTTTAGGTGACCTAAAGTCACCACACATATGCATTAGCAATAAATGAGAAAAGGTAGGGGACCTATCACATTTGTACCAACATTTGGCCTAGAACCTAACTCTCTTGAAGAGGATGAATCATTATTATACAATGAAAACCAGGCTGATTTTTATGAAAGTACAAAGTATCCTATTCCCAATAGGATAATGGAGCATCACAATTATGAAGGAAAATACCTCAAACCAAATCAGCAGGGAACCATCAAGCCTATTTCTATGATTAAGTATGAAAGACCTTATGGACTTGGATTTAAACCACCTAGGGATGACCCCACATATCTTATTCAAACTCCATCACTAGCGAATAGTAAGGATGTTATTGACAGTGAAGTAGAGTCTAATCATTGCCTCACCTTTGATTACCTAGCTAAAACCAACATGTTTGATAATGATGGCATTTGTACCCTTACGCTAGCCATTCATCACAATCTATTGCCATTATATTATCCCTAATTGATAAATTGGGACCAATAAGAATCCAATCTACTGATTGTTTAGTTCCTTAATGATGAGGCATTTTATGACTTTTTAGGCCTTAGAGATAACATTCCATTAGGATATCACATATCAAAATTCTTAATCACATAGGATCCTGCAACCTATTTTGGAGAGCAAGTGATCACCCTTAGCCAAAAAAATAAGGAAAATATTGAGGTCCCAAAGTCAAAACCTCTTTAAGGTGCTTTCTAACTAAGGAAAAAGTAAAGATGAAGGCCAGTCTAGTGGTAAAAACCTATTTTAGGTACCATTAGATGGGGGTGTTCATTTTTCTTCAAATTTAGTCTAGGATACCACCAATGATGAACTTGCCTATGGATCCAACTTTATCTTTAAGAAACAACATGTATTTGATAAAATTCTTCAAGAAGTTATAATTATTATTGTCACATGCTGAGATCTCCCATTAGGGGACTCAGATTCATCATACCTAGGAGAGGTTGAAGAAGTCCTAACAAAGAACCCTGACATAAGTCATTGCCTACTATCCTATAAGATGGTTTGACCCTTCTGGTCAAAGATAAAATAGAGGTAAATATTAGGACCCCATCAGACCTAAAATGGATAAAATTAGGTGCATCCCTCACTGAGGAGGAACATGACATATTTATAGCTCTATTAAGAGAATTTGTAGATATCTTTGCATGGGCCTATTCTAACATGCCAAATTTAGACCCCACCTTGCTTTTGTACCACCTTGTGGTTAATCCTGACACCAAACTAGTAAAATAAAAGCTATGTAAGATGCATCTTTGCATTTCTATATTGGTAAAGAAAGAGTTGGAAAATTTCTTAGATCAAGATGTATCTGATCCATTGACTACTCAGAATGGATCTCTAATGTGGTACATATTAGTAAAAATCTTGAAGGGATCAAAATTTGTACTAATTTTTGAGACATCAAAAAGGCTTGTCCTAAAGATGATTTTCCCTTGCCTAATATTGACATGATCATCAACTCCATGGTAGGTTATGAAATGCTTTCACTCATGGATGGCTTTTCAAGATACAACCAAATTAAAAAAAGTACCAAAAGACCAACATAAAACAATGTTCACCACTTCATGGGCCACATTTTATTATCAAGTAATTACATTTGGCCTTAAGAATGATGGAACTACATATCAAAGGGCCATGAATATCATATTCTACGATATGATGCATGATATTTTTGAAGACTATGTTGATGACATATTAGAAAAATCCAAAACTAGGGTTGGCTATCCAATAGTGTTGAGTAAGATATTTGAAAGATTACAGGAGTACAAAGTCAAAATCAATCCAATGAAATGTATGTTTGGTGTAACTTTAGTCAAATTACTTAGACTTATCATGTCTCATAGAGGTATTAAAGTCAATCTGGCTACATTCTAAGCTATAACCAAGATGATAGCATCAACTAATTTAAAGCAACTTTATAGTTTTTAAGGTAAGATCCAATCAATCAGATGATTCATCTCTCAATTAGTGAATAAGTGTCATCCATTTACACACCTTCTGAAGAAAGGAGTTGCATTTTATTGGAATTATCATTGCCAAATATCTTTTCAACAACTCAAAGACTATCTTTTTAATCTACCTATTTTATTACCTCTTATGCTAGGAAAGCCATTCTTGTTATACCTATTAGCTACCGATCATGATCTGGGGGCACTCTTGGCTCAACATGATGATAATGGAAAGGAGCATTTCATATATTATCTAAGTTGTACCTTGGTTACATATGAACATAACTATACCCCTATTAAAAAAGCTTGTTTAGACATGGTCTTCATAGCTTAAAAACTGCACCATTACATGTTGAATAATAAGACTATGGTCATTTTAAAAGTAGATCTACTCAAGTATCTACTATCTAAACAGATTTTCAAGGTAGAATGGCTAAATGGATCATGTTTCTCAGTGATTTTGACATTGAGTATGTTAATCAGAAGGCAATCAAGGGATAAGTTTTTATAGATTAACTTGTTGAAGCACCTCTCTCAGATACACAACCACTCACATTTCAATTTCTTGATGAATCCATAATGATCATCATTGACACACCCCTTGAGGAGTAGCCATAGAAGTTATATTTTTATGGTTAATTTACTACACATGGATTGGGGATAGGCATATTATTTATTATGCCATAGGGGGATCTAATCCCTAAATCATTTAGAATCAGCTTTTCGTATACAAACAACATGGTCAAGTACGAATCACTTGTTTTAAGAATTTGACAACCCATGCATTGGAACATATCTCATCTTCATGTTTATGGTGATTCTTAGTTAATCATAAATCAATTCACAGATCATTTTCAGGCCAAAGATGACATGTTGGTTCCATATAAAGCCATGTTTGACACTCTTAAGCAACAAATTGCCAACATTCAATTTGAGCACATACCAAGGGCTAGTAATATAATTGTAGATGCCATGGCTACTATTGTCTCTCTAATTTGGTAAATACATAAATCTAGAGAGTATCAATTCTTTATCAAGATTTTTTTAGCACCAGCTCATGAACTTTCAGCTACTACCATGATTTACAATATTGTTGGTCCTAATTCAATCTAGTACTCAAACCTCTAAAACTACCTTCATGACCAAGTTATACCACATAACCTATCTCAAAAACAAACCAAAACCTTTATTCATCATTCCACTCATTATACTCTACTTAGAACCACCCTTTACCATCATAGTTTTTATGTAACTTTGCATCATTGTTTAACTTTGACAGAGTGTATACTAGTGTTAAGAGAAGTTCACGAAGGAGTATGTGGTGCTCATTCTTGTGGGGTATTCCTATCCAAAAGTCTCTTCCATACTAGTTATTATTCGAAAATAATAGACCTAGATGTCATTTCATATGTAAAAAAGTATGACAAATGTCAATGGCATGCTAGTCTAATACATGCCCCAACAAAAACTCTAAAACCAATGTTGACACCATGGCCATTTTCTACATGGGGACTTGACCTCATTGGGAAGATCAACACCACTTCATCTGAGGCCATAAACATATCCTTACTACCACTGAGTATTTCACTAAGTGGGTTAAAGCTATACCCCTCACTTACATGATTAGAAATCAAATTTCCAAATTCATTTTCAACCATCTCATTTTTTGTTATGGTATCCTCTCTGACATTATATCTAATAATGGAGGATCATCCAAGAACAAGGATGTAGACTAGCTATGTACTAAATATAACATCACACAACATTTTTCTATATCATATTACCCTCAAGGTAATGGACAAGCTGAGGTATCCAACAAAACCATTTTCAATATTCTCAAAAATATTATCAATGATGTTGATCATTATTGGCACTTGTAGATATTCCATTTTCTTTGGGAATTATGTACCAATCATCATACCCCCACAAGATCCACTCCATACTCACTTGTTTATAACACTAAATCCATCCTTTCCATTGAGGTCAAATTGCCTTCACTATGCATATCTTTCAAGCATGTCCTAGATGATCATTACTATCGAGTAGCTTTCTTGCAAGAGTTAGACCTACTTGATGAGAAACACATAGTTGGGCTTAACAATCTTCAGGCATATAAAAACTATCTCAAAGGCCACTATAATCAACATGTTAAGTATAGAACATTTGAACTTGGTGATCTTTTTCTTAAATAAAACCAATATAATACCATGACTGAGAAGAATCATAAGGGAAATTCAAACCAAACTAGATAGGGCCTTTCATCGTTACTATATAATATGGATTAGGAGCATACAAGCTTACCACACCAGATAGATATGAACTTCTAGAGCTAATGAATATTATTCATCTCAAGTGATACTAGGCTTGAATGCTAATGTGTATTGTTTATAAGGACCATTTTAGTTATGCCATTTTATTACTATTATTATTTGTACAAATACCATCCTTATCCATCCTCTTCACCATATCCACTTTCTGCTTCCAACCTATCAGCCTAGTGTGTTCTAATGTCTAGCTCATTTGACCTTGGTTTTTTGTCAATCATTATGCATTTTCAGCATCAAGGTATCTGATCAATTTCATTAGTTGGTTCAAATTACTTTAGACATATATTATATTTTGGGATAGTGTGATAAAAGTTTTGGTAGTTACATCCTTCATTATTTATTCCTTTCTTACCACTGACCTTGCTACTAATTATAACTACCTTTGGTAATATTAGTACCCTTGATCTATGTCATTATTTCATAGTTATAACAACCTATGGGAAAACTAGGGGAAATATTAAGCTTTAATATACCAACTTGTCACTTCCTATGTTTTATTGTACCTTGTTACCAACTGTGCCTATTTTGTTTGAATTGAGTGCTACACTAGTCAAATTTCTCTGTTGTAGGGTAGAACTAAAGTGACTTGAGGTCCTACTCTAGGATTATGTAGGAAGCACTTGATACTTGTTGAGGTTAGGTCAATCACCGTAATCCATTATCTTGCTATTTTGTGATCACCCTAAGCCATACTCTTGCCATTTTGTGATCACCCTAAGCCACTCTATCACCATTTTGTGATTAACCTAAGCCACACTCTCACCATTTTGAGAGAAACATAAGACATGCTCTCATTGTTTTATGAGAAACCTAAACCATGTTGTTTCCAATTTGTGATCTTGAACCATTTAATTTAATATCATTCTTGATTGAGTTGAGATAATTCAAAATAATTCCAAAAACATTTGAAAAATCATTAGAAAAAGAACAAAAATATTGACCTCTTCTTTGCCTTAAAGATTTTGGGAACCATTACTAAGTTATAAGAGAACCACTTGTCATTTAGTTTCCCCATCTTTTTTGGCCTTTTTCTCTCATGCACTTGCCATTTTATAAGACCATTCCTTTTCTTCTTTCACATCCATTATATTTTTTTTATCAGTTATCACATTCTTTCCATTCCCTGGGAGAACTACATTTGGCCTGAAGTTTTTATTGGATATTACATTCATGAAACTATGTAGGCAACATCCACTTACCTAGTGTATATGGAAATAGCTCAACCACCCACTTCCTTTTCTTCTATTCCCCTATTTTGTTTGTTTTTTTGGTTGTCACCTATTTTCTAGGGGCAATGTTCATAGGGTTTCTATTGCATTGTTTATTTGTTTATTTTTTCTTATTTTATTTGTTCATTTATCTATTTGTTTGCTTTCAACATTGTTGCCTTGATTCAGTTGATGTGTGTTCATTGGGTGATTCCTTGCCCACACTTATACTCAAATCCATCCATAGTCATATGTTTACATTGTCATCATGGTTTCTATCATTGGTGCATTATTTTCTATTGAGTATTGGATTATGGGAATCAGTCCTTACACATATTCTAGAAAAGTCCTCATGATGTTATACCATGATGCCTACTGACACATGCTATAGTAAACCTCAACTTTAAGAAGTCTATTCAACATTGGTAGCATCTCTTCAGCACTAACATCCTAATTCACTTGCAATCATATGCCAAATAGAGTAATTACCCATTAAATAATTTCAACCTTTATTAGTTCAGATGAGCATCTCCCTACTAGTAGGTTATTCTAATTCATCATTACCCTTTGTGTTAAGTTATCATCATCCTCGACCAAGTTTATAAGGTTTTCCATAATCGAGGTCCTATGATTATAACCACCTATGGGTAAGTCATTTCACACCATCCCACCTACATTTCTCAATGATTATAACCACCTTTGGAAAAATCATTGTGTTGTCACCACTTTACTTTTTCTACCCATATGAAGGCATGTTGTTATCTTGTTTGTCTATCCTAACTGGGGTAGTCCCATCTTCTCAATGATTATAACTACCTTTGGGCAAATCATTGTGTTATCATACCACATTGCCACTATCAAGTTATAATGCTTATAACCACCTTTGGGTAAACCATTGTGCACCATCCCACTTGCATTCTTAATTATTTTGACTACTTTTTTAGTATCATTATGTTTTCACCCCATCATCTTTCCTTTCTTTGGTCTCCTTGTTTCACTTCTTTCTTTTTGAGGGATTATTTTTTGGCTTACTTGTGCCAGCCATTACATTGAGGTGGCATCATATAGTTAGTTTATCATCATTACCATTGTAATTATACATGACCTTTTCATTCTTTGAGAATACATTACTATGCTTATATCTTGCAACACCTTCCCAAATAGGGGCAAACTGTACACACCTAAATTTGGCCACCAATAACCTCCAACCAAGCTTTTGACCAATTTCCATGCAAAATGCACAATTTGGCCTAAAAACACAAAAACATGCTAAATGATGTGAAACTAACATATTCAAGTGTTGATTTTGGATAGGGTATCCCTAAATGGGGCAATATAATTTATGGGTTGGCTAACTTTGATCAGATCATTCTAATTCAAAATACCAATTTTGCACCTAGGTGCTTTAAATTGCTCTTTCCTATGAAATCTCTTGCACAAGGCATGTGCCTTTACTATTTTTAGTTGGTAACATCCTAAATGGGATAACGGTTGCAACACATCTGGCATGGACTTCCAATTCCAATCCAATCAAATTTTGGACCAATAACAATGCATTCTGATTAATTTGAGTAATTTGTGAATAAAGTGCTTAATCATGCTTAAGAGCTAATTAATCCAAATTAGAGCCTAATCAACAAATCCATGGAAATTTGTTGAAAATTTGTTTTTATAAATGAATATTGAATATTTGCATCATCAAGTGACCTCTTTTCTTGGGAATACATCCCTAGGTCATAATGCCACAAATATTAGGATTCATGCCTTCCATGCCTCTTAATTGCCCCTTCTTCCAATGTCATGATGAGGATAATTATAAGCTTAATTCAAAAAATTTAATTAATCCTCAACCACACATCTCAATCTCAGGATGGATGGTTTAGGTTATTTCTAGACATTCTCAAAAATCTATAAATAGAGAGGCCATGAACATCATTTCTAAGATATTTTTTGGTGCAAAGTTATAATGCACAAATATCTTCAAAAAGCCATTGCAACTAGTGTTACCATGAAAAATTGATTCCAAGCCAAGCCAAGCTAAGACACAAGCCAAAGGTTCTAAGGAGAAATGGAGGTAGCCAAGCTTCCATTTCCAAGGACTTCATGAGCACAAGCTGAGCAAGCCACTACAACAAGCATTTTGGAGCATCCAAGGAAGGTAAAAGAGGGGTTTTTTTTGCATTTTAGTTGTTTGTTTTATTCATGTTTGTTAACTAATCTTTCCTTAGTTTCTAGGCCTTGATATGTTATGCTAATTAGTGTGTTTCTTTCATTTTGTTTTCATTTTGAAAATAACACCATACTAACCATCCTCTCTTGAGTCAAATTCCTAGATCCATAGGACTAACCCAATCTACCTTCTCTACAAGAAAAATTACACCTTCTTCCTACATTCTATCTAGTTCAACCTTTACTTTCAAATTCATATTTGTATTCAGCTTATAAAGATTTTTCTTTATGGGTTATGCACATTCCTTGAGCTCTATATGCATTTCACCTAGGGAATTATCTACTCCTATGACTTCTAAAAGTTTTATGGGAAACACATCTTGACAATCCCATGGGAGTTGCATAACATCTAAAACTTTAGATTTAGTCCAATAGTCACCTATATGTGCTAGTTTAGGAATCTCCTTGCTTCTGATGTTTTACAAATGTTTTTTATTAGGTTGATGATAAATATTATACTTTTCCTTAGATAAAATTCTTACATCATTCTTTTCCCTTTTGCAAAATCTATATGTTGTGCAGCTTTTCTTCTTTAGAGGGTCCTGTAACTAGATCTTGTAATGGTTCTACAAGCTATTTAGGTTCAAAAAAATCTATTAGATTAATATCACCATCAGTATCTAAATCATCAATTTCCTCCTCTTACTCCTTTATTTAATACAATAACTACATAATATATTGTTCTTCCATATTGATAGCTTTATTTATTTATAGTGATGTTTTTAGATCATAAGCTACATTCTTCTGTGTAATAGACTCTATTGTAGTGTTTAAATCCTCTACACACATCTGGAATAGGAAATGTTTGATTTTTAGTATTGCATTATGAACCACAAGATTCACATATTCAAACACAAATTCAATATGAAGTCACTCTATATCTGCACCCAATGTTTTGTCTCCCTCTTACATTCTTGATGTATATGCCAAGCTAATGGTAAAGGGGAAAATATGTAATGAAAGATATGAACCCAATACTTAAGTTTCACACGTTCTTTAGTCCAAATCTCCACACATTTTTGGATAAGTATTTTAGGGCACTCACCTTCCTAAAAGCAAGGCTAATTACTTATGATTACTTGTAGTAGTTGAAATTTTCTAGTCATAAATTTACATGCATCATCCCAATCAAGATAATCATTTCAATGAATTATCTACCATGACACTACAACTCCCTTCAAAGCATAATTCAAGGCACTGACTCATTAACTAATCATAGGCACATGAACTTGTAGGCACATAATGAATTAATTGATATCCTTAGTTGCATATTACAAAAGAAGTTGTATTTTCTTAGCAAAGGCCATTCTCATAGGTTAGAGTTCATGATCACCATAAGCCCAATTAAGTAGATGAATATCTAAGTCTCTGATTATAGATGAATCCATTTCCCAAGGTAGGTTACCTTCACTAGTTGGATTTCTATAATCCTACATATGAACATCTGCTTGATAGAGAAAATCAATTTCTGAGTGAGTAGGTGATTTAGTATACATAGAACAAAATCTTATATGAAAAATTGAGGTGTCAATGGTTGAGTAATTATTGGTTTAGGTTTCCATTGTTCATATGTCTTTAAATTTTTAGTGAGTAAATACTGCACCTAAGGTTTATTATGTGCATACAATAATTACACTCAACTACACATATAGATTTTGGGTTCTCCTCAAAATTTATCTTCATCTAATAGGTTTTATGTCAGACAAGGAGATTCCATTTTAACCAAAATGATGTAGGGTTTTTGCGTCTTATGTAAATGACTGACTAAAATCTTATCTCCTTGATGTGCCTCTAATTTATTTTATACAATATTGATAATCATCTAACCATCATATACCCATTTATTATCAATGAGTGCAAGATAATGAGGTGTTGTTGTCTTCATATCAATGACTTCACAGTCACCATGTAGGCTCAAGTGTGAAACTTTTATCTCAATTTTTTCTAACCAGCCAATGGGTTCAACTCTCCCATAGTCTCCTAAACTTAGAGTCACTGGGATGTAACTAAGAATTGGTCATTCAATTTCCTCCCATGTGGACATGGGGATCATGTTGACTGTGTTGCTAAAATCAAAGATGATATTTGGAATTTCATATCCTACAACTTCAATTTCAATTTGTGCATTTATATCCCATGGTTTATTAATTTTTACATACCTAACAAGTTTGTTTACCTTCTATTACCCTCACTATGCACATTCTGATAAATTATGTAGAATATTTTTAATGTTTTGGGAAATATATTCATTGTATAGTGTGATTAGCATATTCAATAAATCTTTTAACATAGTAACAACTCCATCTTGTCACATAATGTGCATAATTTGACCATATATTTGGGCATCTATCTCTGCAACATCTCTTTCAGTAGTGGCTTAGTGTTGAATATTCTTCAACATTTATGCAACTTCATACATCAGTGTTTTTTCTACAATTAGGTCTAGGTATTTGTCCTATTTCACTTTTTAGATTCCCTAGTCTTGAGGCATTTTGAGAGGAGACAATCCTCTCCGTGTGTGCTGGTGTCTTGTAATGGCATTCTAAAAAGCATCCTACTTAGGCTGAACATTTACCATGTTAACATTCCTAATGAACTTTTCGTTTCTTTTCTTTTCCAAAATAGGATAGTCTTCTATCTCATGTTTCTCATATACCCTACAGTATGCACAATAAGAATGTCTTTGGGGATTCAAAGGACAATTGTGTTGCATATGGTTATACTCTCCACATAAATAGCATTTCAAAGGAGGGCATTGATAATTATTTCCTCTACCACCTTGATAACCCCATATATATTCAGCCCTAAATCCTCTATTTGATTGATAACTTCCTCTATAACCTCCTTATTTTTTTAATATAGTCTATTTCTAATGCTATTGGGTATTATCTCTAATAAAAAAAATTATTACATGACTAGTGGAGTCTAACTAGTTTGTTGATGTTTCATCATTATCAAATTCTAAGAGGATGAGAACTAGTATTCTGGTGATGTTGGTATCCAAATTGGTGAAAGAGGGTTCCATCCAACTAGACTTTGAGGCTAGCACTAAGATAAACTGGGAATCTATTGTGGACCTACTTGATTTGCATAACCCTTATCGACCTTTCGGTCTGGAATCATTTACTTCACTAAGGACACTTATTATATAGAAATGGTGAATATATTATTCATAATATCTTCTTTGAGATCCTACAAAGCCATACAAATCTTTTCATCATGATTGTGAAACATGGTACTGCATTGTTGTGTGTCTTATTGAAAATTATGTGGGGTTTTTACATCCTATTGCAAGACATGGTACTACATTGTTGTGTGTCCTACTACTCTATATATCTCATAAAACTCTATCTTGATCTTAGGATAATCATTATTGTGATGTACTTATTTCCTAGACACCATGTACCATAGACTTATCTTAGGCTTATCTCCTTTAAGTCTTGAATAGTCTGAATTATACATTTGTTTATTTTGAATTATGTGATAAGTCACTCCTTAACCTATTGTATATTTTCTAGAGTAATATCTCTATGGTATATAAACTCAAGTGTTCTTCCATTCAATACCCTAATTAATTCACACATATTTATAACCTCATTAGTAATACCCTTATCTTGTCATTTCATCTCACATGTTAGTAAGTACTACTCAAGGTCTGGAGACCCATCATGTGTCATTAGCTTTATAAATTATCATAAGGTACTCATATTATAAATTGGTGTCAAGGGGATCTATTGTGTAGCTTTTATAGTGGGAGGATGTGTTCTGTGTGATCCTATCTTTACAATAAGATTAAATCTATGTATCATCGCACTGCAAACTCAATTATATATCCATCTACTATAGTAGTAACCCAATGATCTATTGTTCTTAGCCAATCATTTTTCATCTCTACAACCAATTTATTTTTTCTTAAGTCCAAATTATAGTTTATTATGTCCTTGGTTCAAAGAAATAATATTCTAACCATGCTAACTAGTTAGCTAGCAATTCAAGTAATTCATACCATAATATTTCATAAATTTATCCATAAATATGCTCTTGAATGATCTCCTAAACTGTAAGACCAGTATTTATTTATTCTTCTTCTAAAAAATTGCATATCCTTTGGTCCAACCATATCTCAATATCTCTCTACCTTGGTAAACATTTTAGCATAATTTTCTCTAAAATTGTATCCATGCTCACCACACCATTATTATTAGAGGTTCTTGAAGCATTAGAACATGCTAAGGATGAGGATAGATATGAGATACTTCATGTGCATAGAATAATTTATCATAAAATACAAGAAATTAGATTATAGAAATGTAAGATGCATTAATTATTATGCATCATTAAGTAAATTAAGAATAACTAGTGTTGTATAAACTAAGCAATGCATTCAAAATAGTTCAAATAGAAAGTATCCAAGATATTACACATGAGAATGCATGTAAGGAACATAAAAATAAATCATATAGGTAACCATAATTAGATAATCTCAATTGATCTCTTCTAAAAGTGGACCCCCTTCTTCTTACAAATAAAAGTATTTATAAACATTTCCAATCTATGACTGTTTATACTCTTCTCATACTTGGTGCCAAAAGTGGAGTCTCTTCATATTATAGCTTATAAAAAGTTATGAAAATAAGCCAAAATAGGCTATACAATGATAAAATGATTGTATAACACATGAATATCAAACAAATGTCCTATGCAACTTTACAATCCACATTCTTCTACCAACATTATCTTTTTTGAATGTAAACATACAATCAAAAAAATGCAATTAGCAAATGATTTCATAATGAAAACATAACAAGAATCATGAGACCTAGGAGCCCCATCGAGCATGCCATAATATTTTAGTATTTTTACATTCATTTTTATTAATAAATAAACTTACTAAAAATAGAAATTATGATACAAGATTTTAAATGGATACTTGTGATGGAGGTTGTACACTGTTAATCTAATGAAGTGGGAGCTCATTTTTGGCTAGAAAGAATTACTTGCACACACAAAAAACTTGGATAATATTATATTAATAGGAAAGAATTATTTGCACATATCAAGGATGTTTCAACACCTAACTTGCATTCAATGACTCAATTTCAAAAAATTCACCCAAAAATCCTCCCTCATTATCTTGTCATTCTCCATCATGAAATTGACATTTATTTCCTTTAGTGTGGTGTTACAAGTCACATGTTGCACATATCCATTTGTCACATTCATGCTTCCCATGACCTCATTAGATTTTTACATATCTTATGCAAGACTAAGTTTGTTATAAACTTTTTTAATCAATGAATTACCCAAGTTATTAATTATTAGGTTGTTTATTTATCTGATGATTAGGGTGGACACTCCTCCATCATTGGGAGTCAAGAAAGACTTGGGCATTGCTGCTACAATGTCATCTACATAGGCACTAACTAAGGTATGTATATTCACTTAAAATTTTGAATTATGATTTTGTACTTTTATTTTAATAATTTTACTATATATTTTGGCAAATATAACCTATATACACAAATATATTGTGTATGTAGGGATGCCATATGACATTTGATAGTCTGATTTAGATGACTACTGTGATAGCTCTTCATGTTTCTTCATCATTTGACATGATTATTCATGCATCTTAACTTGGCACTTACCCAGTCAAGCATCAATGGAAAATTGAAGAGGACCATGAGATTTTGATAAGTTCATGTTTAAATTATTTTTTTATTATAGTTTAAAACATGAGTTTCTTAACTTGGTTTCAGTTATACTTGTTAATTTTAAAATAATTATTGTATTTGAATAGGTTCAGCTATAAGTGAGCTATGAGCATAGTAATCATAGTCAAACCTTGGAGAAATATAAGTCATTTATGATATATTCATCTATAATCAAGGCATCCCAATGAGAGTGTTCTTCGAAGAAGGCAAAGAGAGGGAGACTATTTGAAGATTAGGATGTTGTATATGATGTACTTTTTTTGTATGCATATATGGAAATGTATGTATTTTTGGCATTATACATGCATATATGATGTATTCACCCAACATTAGATACTATGTTGTTATAAATGATGTAATTTTTTGTATGCCTATATGGAAATGCATGTATTTTTGACATTGTATACCTATATATGGAATTCATACATGGCATTCTTATTTTCTACATGAATATTTAAGAAACCAATGAAGTAAATCTTGTTTGAATCACTTGTGTTTATATTATTATGAATGATTAGTTGTGAAGTATTCTTAAGGATTACAAATGTTATGAGATTAAGAATAACCTTTTAGGTTAATGTTGCAAATCGGACCCTTATAATAAATAAATAATATCAATGATTACATTTGAATTATGTTTGTATGTTGATGCATAGGTATGGAGGAGAATTATACAAAAACATCATTATCTAGTTCTAAATCCAATTGATCACATTCACTTACTAAGGTTTGATTTGAATCTTCTTTCATAGTTTAACTCTTCTTTTAACTCTTTGGGCTTAATTTAGCTTCTTACAGCTAATAATTATTCCTTATACTCTTAGTAGAACCTCCTTAATGGCATTGACCTCTATCCATACATCCTTTACCTCATTCCATTCATGTCTCATTCATAAGCTTCATCTCAATCTCTTTCTAGTTTCTTCCTAGGCACCTTCTTTGGGTCTCAAGGACCAAATCTTGGTCTATGTTTCAAGAGCTCAACATGTTGTCACATATGGTCTTGAATGATCATAACATACCTTATATAACCATATTTAAGTACTCAAACAATAGCATACTCTCATTCCACACCTTATGGAAACAATTCTCTCTCAAGGCTTGTAGCCTTTTTTATTGTATTTTTCCTTTTATGTAAAATTTATGATTGCTCAAGAGATTATAATGGCATTTATAGTTACACTCTATTCTTTTCCATGTTTATGTCAAATTTCATAGCCTAAATCTACCTCTAACTATCACTACCTTCATTATCCTACCATCATTTAGGCCTTATTATCCCTATTCCAAACCCTCAACTTTATAATCCATACACATCCATACAATATCAATTTAAAACCTTTTGATTCACCTTGTACATGTATAGGGGAGAAAGATTACAAAGTTTCATTAAATTCCCATGGTTAAATCTCTCAAAAATGCCCAAAGATTGCTAATATAGGGTTTTCCATGCCCTTTACATACTCTCAAAAGGAAAAATTTTACCTTCCCACTGATTTTATTTTATTGAAAACATCCTCATGACATCTAAAACATCTCATAACACCTTTCCAATGATAAAAATCTAATTATGCCTTTGAGACTTCCTGTGGGGATTGCATGAAATTTAGAGTGTGATCAACCTTGAAAGGTGTTTAAAAGGTTTAAAACATTTACCATAATTATAAAATACTTATCTAAGCTTGGAACCCTCAAACACACCTTAAAACTCCAAAAAGTATGCTTGCATGAATAGTGACCATCATGAGACATGGAGGGGACTGTGACAAAATAGAGAGAACTTACACTTATAATATGACCTTATAAATATTATTTATGGGTATATTATGTCATTAAGACCAATATTAACCTTTTTTAAAGTCATTTAGATATGTACTTTGTCTTGTAGACCCTTTTTACCATAATTTACCTTGAGCTACCTGCATGCTTCCCTCATGCCAGAACTTGTCTCTTTAAACTTTTGCATGAAAAACCTAAATTTTATCACTTATATAGGAAAATATAGGTTTAAAAAATCAATTTTTATATTTTTAAAACCTCTCTAAGGCCTAAACTACTTCCTATCATCTAGAAATGACAAAACTTCTAGAAATCTCCAATGGTTACCTTCTTGACTGCAAGAGGACTATGTCAAAACAACAGGCACTTTCACTCTTTATATGAGATTTGTGATTGAATTATATGTTTTTTGAGGTCATATATACCATTATTACCAAATTTTGTTCTTTGACTCAACCTATAGATGCCCCAAACTAACCAATTTCTCTAAGGTAGGCTCCAATGTTGACTATGATTTGACATAAGGTTGACTGTACTAAAATAGTGAATATTTTCCATTGTCAAAAATATTAAAAAATATATTTAATGGGTAGATTATATCATAATTATCCTCTTCACTAAATTTAATGATTAGATCCGACATATTTTGGCTTGTAAGCCCATTTTGGCAAAAGATAGTGACACATCTGCTTGGTCAAATTTCATAAATGAGTCATCATCCTCTTTTGCATTGGTTTATGATGAATATAATTAATTATAATTATAAAAATCATAATTTCAACTAGTTTCAATGTACTTTATGACTTCATCTTCAATATTCCCTTACTATTTTAAAATTGCTCTTTAATTCTTGGGCTTACTAGTCACTTAACAAATGTACCTATTTTTTGAATATATATAGGTGATTTTCTTGATGGTTTTATACTCCTTAATTATAATTTTAAATCATTATCTTCCTCCTTACATTATTTTATTGACAAACTTGCTTGTAGTCTCTTCACTAGTTTTGACTAGGCACAACCCCTTGGGTTCTAAGGACAAAATCTCACTTTAGGTTCAAAGAGTACAATAAAAATGATAGAATGGTCTTAAATGGTCAAAAATTCCTGCCCAAACCTATTTAAAGTGTCCAAACCTACTTCACCTTTTAATACTTCTCCTTGGGTGTTCACTGTCTTTCACACTATGTAGTCCATTAGGTCTCTAGGACCATTCCTTGGTTTAAGCTGCTAAGAATCAAATTCATTACATTGATGATATTAGGTGATAATGATTCACTTTTATAAACCCTTATCGAGTGACCAAACACTCTGTTTCATTCCTACTACACCTCAAAGTCACAATACCTTGTCTAGGCTTGTAGCCCTATTTTCACTACTTTTCCCTTTGTTTGACTAACTTGTATCCTTTATTGAAGATTTAAGAACACTTTATGTCACCCTATATCACCCTTAAACTCCTCATAAAGTTAAAACACTTTAATCTTCTCCTGGTTATCACTTGCTTTGATAGAAACCCCCAAACTAGGCCTAATTAGGCCTATTCTAACCCTAAAATCCTCAAAATTGTACCTATCCATACATTTTATTTCCAAAAACACTTTAATAATTTATAAAACATATTATTATGTAATATTACAAAATTTTGACCCATTTTGATGGTTACATCTCTAAAATTCTCCTAAACCCTAGTTCTAGGGTTTTTAAGCCCTGTATAGACCCTTTACGCACTTTAAATTACATATATTTAATGATAAAATGTTTCAAAGGATAAAATACTCAAAAAAAGTTCTATAATAATATCCTATACCTCATACAATAGGCTAGAACCCTTCCTTGATCTGTTCTAGGCTTAAAACATCAGTGGGATAGAATTGATTGTGTACAATAAGGGTGCTACTAAATTATTGTGTATTTGATTTCCATCAGTATTTAAGATAACACAAGGCCTATTTTATGTCATATAACTCTCAATACATCTTTTAATAATCTTAAATTCCCTTTATCAAGTCTTAATTCTTTCTATTCATGGAATGACACATTTACTATGTTATAGTAAAGTGTCCTAAAATGTAACTTTTTGGCATTAAGGAGACAACTTGTTTACCTCCAACTAGCAACTTTGCCTTTGGGACCAAAAGGTAAAAATAAACCACTTTGAACATGTCTAAATATTCAAATTACATGTGTTACAATGACTATGACACATAATTCCACCTGCAAGTACATTTTCACTACTATTCTGGAGCATGGAAATATTGACAATAAATGTTGTCAAAGTTGAAGCTAAGGTTTGAGAACTCAATTTTTGGTGCTTATTGGCTGAAAAATAGCATTGAAAACATGTTAAAATGGGTTTATAACATATATAAATAGGTTCTTGTCCTCCCATATGGCCTCATTGATAAACCCACCACCCATTCTAGGCTCAAGAATGCCCTTTCCAATACAAGAAAGATGTTGATTTTTAACCTAACTTCAAGCATGCATAAAACCAAAACTATAAGTCATATGGAGGAACCATAAGATAATTTATGTGCATGTTAAATCCATATAATTTAACCCTAAATTTATTATGAATCACCTCTAAGATAAATACATGGAAGATGTAGTAAAGGGTTCTAAAATGCAACTTTTTAGCAGTGAAGAGACAATTTGTTGACCTCCAACTATCAACTTTTCTTCCAGGATTGACAAGTGTAAATACACTACTTTAAAAAAATATAAATATGAAAATTACATTTTTTCCAATGATTTTGACACCCAATTCCACCTGCAAGTGTATTTTCACTATTGTTCCAGAGCATGGAAACACTGACAATAAATGTTGTCAAAGTTAAAGCTTCGGTCTGAGAACTCAATTTTAAGTTCTTTTTGGCTGAACAATAGAATTTAAAACACATATAAAGGGATTAATAATTTATAATACCAATTTTTTATCCTCCCATCGAGCTTGGTTGACAAATGCACCACCCATTCTGTGCTTAAGAATACCCTTCCTGATATAAGAAAGATGTTGATTTTTAGCCTAACTTCAGGCATGATAAAACCAAAAGTGTAAGTTGTATAGAGGAACCATAAGATCCTTCATGTGAATAGTAAATACCTCTAATTTAAAATTTAATCTATTTTGAATCACCTTTAAGATAAATTTGATAAGAAGTTATAGTAAAGGGTCCTAAAATGTAATTTTTTGGTAGTGAAGAGACAACTTGTTGACCTCCAACTAGAAACTTTTCATTTAGGAATAGAAGGTGAAAATACACTAATTTGAACACATATAAATATTCAAATCACATTTTCCAATGATGATGACACCAAATTCCACTGACAAGTGCATTTTCACTACTGTTTTGGAGCATGAAACACTGCCAACAAATGTTGTCAAAGTTGAAGCTATGGTTCAAGAACTAAATTTTGGTGCTTGTTATCTTAAAAATGGCACTAAAAACACATATAAAGGGGTAGATAACATCCAATACTAGGTTCTTGTCCTCTCATCTATCCCAATTGACCAACCCACCACCCATTTTGGGCTCGAGAACGTCATTCCCAATACAAAAAAGATGTTGATTTTTAGCCTAATTTTAGGCATACATAAAGCCAAAACTATGATTCAAAATAAGAAATCATAAGATCCCTCATGTGTGTGTTAAATCCATATAATTTCACCACAAATATATTCTAAATCACCTCTAAGATCAATTCATGGTAGAAGTTGTAGTAAAGGGTCCTAAAATGTAACTTTTTGGTAGTGAAAAGACTTGTTGACCTCCAACTAGCAACTTTACCTTTGGGACTAGTAGGTGTAAATCCACCACTTTTATCATGTCTATATAGAAAAATTACACATTATTAGATGACTGTGACACCCAATTCCACCTAAAAGTGCATTTCCACTACTATTGTGGAGCACATAAACACTAATAATAAATGTTATCAAAGTTGAAGTTATGGTCTGAGAACTCAATTTTTAGTGCTTGTTGGTTGAAAAATAGAACCATCAACATGTCTCAAAGGGTAGATAATCCTAATACTAGGTTTTTGGCCTCCCATCTAGCCCAGTTGACAAACCCACCACCCATTTTGGGCTCAATAATGCCCTTCCTAATTAAAAAAAGATGTTGATTTTTAGCCTAAATTTAGGCATGCATAAAACCAAAAATGTAAGTCATATGGAGGAACCATAAGATCCTTATTGTGTATGGTAAATTCCTCTATTCACACCTTGAATCTATGTTGAATCACCTCTAAGATAAATCTATGGTAGAAGTTGTAGTAAAGGGTCTTAAAATGTAACTTTTTGGCAGTGAAGAGACAACTTGTTGACGTCTAACTAGCAACTTTGCCTCTGAGACAAACAGGTGAAAATATACCACTTCAAACACATCTATATATGCAAATTACACAATCTCCAATGAATATGACACCCAATTCCACATGCATGTGCATTTTCACTACTATTCGAGAGCATGGAAACACTAACAACAAATGTGTTTGGAAGGGTACAAGGAGAAATAAACTTGTCATGAGAAATTATCTAGGAGCACAAAAATGCTAAGTACTTTTAGTAATATTCTCTTAGCTTCAATAATATGAAATTATTTACTAACGGTGCCAACCATGTGAATGTGGAAGCTGATTTGGCACCACTAACCTGCAAAAAATGTTAGTAAGTAATTAAAGATGAAATTTATGCACGTACTACCTACATAATCAAAAACATATGGTAAAATTGATTACATCCATAATTTAAAATTCAATATACCTACACATTTCAATCCAATGAACCACTTTAATCTTCTCTAATATTTATAGTATCAAGAATATCTTCATGGTCTGACTCACAAACTTTCCATAGATTCTTGGTTCTTGGCCTCCCATGATATTTTTACAATTGAATAATCATTGAAAGAACCAAATTTGAGTAGTTTAGAATCTTCTTGTGAGTTTTAAAGTCTTCAAACAACCATACATTTGAAATTTTTATAGGATATCATAGAATCCAAGTTCTAGTGACTACCATAGACCCAGTGGGATAATCAATGTTTTCTCCATCTACAACCGTGAAAGTCAATTTTTTCCCTCTTCATTTTCCTCATCTACAATAACTTTAAAAACATGACCTACATCATAAAAAACAAATTTTAATGAGAGAATAAATAGTACATAAAGATTAATCGTATACCTTTCTATACTAGATCAGATATATGGTCATAATCATGTGACGATGTCATGTCTATAAGTTGTAATACTGGTGAAACCTGATATGTGTTGATTGGAATTAGAGGTTTGGATCTCCAGTCATCCACCCACTCTTATGACTCGCACTCATTCCAAATAAAGTCCATACATGCAGAACAAAATCATGCCAAGTTTCACGTATGAATAGTCCAAGAACCTGAATTTGAGCTATGAAATGAGTGGAGATCAGTTGAACCTATTAGAGTCATACAATCCTCATAGTTTTCCAAGTCTTTTTCCTCAATTAACCAAAAATGTCTATGAATAGTATAATTTTCTTGAGCATCATGACATATGTTCTCATTACACCATACAACCATAGTTTTTACATCAATCAAATCAGCAACATTATCATATTTTAACTCCTCCCTTGCAATGGATCTTTTTACACATGCTCTAACACCATCATATTCCCATTTTCCATGGTCAGCCTCAATGAAACTCCAAATATGTCCTACACTAGTGGTAACATGCATCCTACTCAACCAATAAAACATCTATGTATTATTGAGTTGAGATGTATAATTGTCTAACCAAATGTAATGCTATTTGAAAATAATGTTACTTTGAGTCAACTATCCATAGAACTTCTCAAAATAATCTTGCACATACTCTGTACAATGTGATCGATCATCATTGATATATAAATGGTACTCTCTTAATATTTTTTTATCTTCCTCTATACTATTTGGTGCATGCATGAATCTTATATGCATGAATATGGAAAATTTTGTTGAGTTGTAATACTAGGATAGAACTTCTATTTGTGTTTTGACTATTTAACTTTTAGCAAAATCAACTACTGAAATAATCAAATCAAGTGAGAATGTGTCTTTGCTTATCTTGAAATTTTAATCTAACCATTTATCCCTATGTGTGTACCTTACATACTCAGAAATAATTTTCTTCATGAATTCGACCATAAATTATAAAATAGGTATATATTTTGTAACAATCTCACACCTTTTAGATTATTTTCCATCTTTTACTTGATAAGTCACAAATTTGTATTTTCTCAAACCAACTAATTCCTATTCAATTGCACGTACACACTCCTCATGGATACATTTTTTTTTGGCAATCCATGGTAAATGCTACAATTTCCATCCAAACATGTTTTCTTATAAAAGAACTATCCATCTAGTATTTCACAAAACATATTTGAAATAAATTCCTTGGCTGATTTTGGTAGAACTTCTATGTCACACTCTTGAAAAAGGTTGTTAGTGTGCAAAGTATAATGAATATGGTAAAAAACATCATAGTGCATTGAAAATTCAACATGTTGCCTACAACAACAAGTGGTGTGTGTGTGATTTATTTTTACATAAAAAGGTTTGGCCATCTCAAAAATTCTTTGACTAATAGCAATTTATGGATGTTTTTCCAAAAACTTAAACTATAATTATTTTTGAGTCATATCTAATAAATGTTTTAGATGCGATTCATGATTACTTGAACCAACTCTTTTTTTCACTACATCTCTTATTGGGTGAAACTCTTGTCTTATCTTTCCAAAATTATGCAAGTAAGTCTTTCAAAGCATCATCTATAGCCTTAACCTTTCATGGAACTCTACCAGAGGATACCCATATCTCTTTCATATTAGGTTCATTAAGTCTTTCATGTCTTAAAATTTCTTTCATTAATGTTTTTTATATTTATATCAAGTGTTTGACTTGTTTTTGAAATCACATTTTTTTCCTATTTCAACATTTAGTGTACAAGTTGTCATTATACATAAAGCAAAATTACAATATTTGTTATGTGATTTTAGGCATACAATATGATATGGATCATGTAGATTTTCAATAATTTTATTATTTTCATCATTTTCATTATCCATGTTAGATGTTATTAGTCCTAATGTGTACATTATATGTATCATCTTAACCAATTTCATCATTGAAACAAATAATTTACATCTTTGACTATCATACTCTAATATATAAAAGAAACTATCCCAAATTTCTTGAGCCAATCTTCTTGAATGGAAGTAAGACATTTTTTTATGCATTGGTTTTAAAATATTTTCATCAATTTCAATTAAGTACTTATCTTTTCTATGTACAATTCTTGGAGGTGTTGTTGTTGGTGGAATCCATTCAGAGGGTGTTTCAAAATCATTATATGTTTCCATGAAATTTTCTTCATTGTTTGTTTCTTCATTATATGCTTCCATGAAATTTACTTCACTGTTAATTTCATCATCATTTGATTCCATTAAATTTTCTTCATTATTAATAGGTAAAGTATCATGCATAGGCTCTTCATCAACAAAATCAAAAACTTTAAACTTTGAATTTGAATTTCCAACATTATCTAATTTTCTATTGTCAATTTCATCATAATTCAGTTTATTATTGTGAATTTCATCATAATTCAATTCAATATTGTAAATTTCATCATTATTCAATTTATTATTGTCAATTGCCTCATTGTCTAAGGCATTTGGCTCATCAAGGTTAGTGTTTGTACCTTGTCTGGAATGAAATGCTTACATTCATACCTTATTTTTTTCTCTCAACTCTTCTAATTACTTTGGTGTTTTATTCTTCAACTTATTCCTCTTCCTTGAACCTGAACCAAAGTCTATTTTTACAAAAACAACCAAGAAAGTACTTCAAATGTGGAGTCCAAAAAAATTGTAACCAAGAAAGTATGAAAAGTACGTATAGTACATAGGAAATGTTTGTGGGGACAAAAATCTTGACAAGGGATAAAAATAGATGTTTGAAAGTGAGTTTTTGTTTTACTTTAATAAATGCATACATGTTATAAGAACATGTATGCATTCCTATAATGTGTATGTGCTCCTTGAAGTATAGGCATATGCTATAAAAATAAGCAAAAATACACATATTTAATGCATTTTTTCTACTATAATATGATGCAATTAGACTCAATAAGACTATAATATGATACATAAATCCCTAATATGATGCAATAAGACTATCATACAATGCAATAAGATTGTCATGTGATGTAATAAGACTATCATACGATGCAATAAATCTCCAATATGATGAAATAAATCTCAATATGATGTATAAATCCCAAATATGATTCATAAATCTCCAATACATGATGTAATAATACTCTTGATAAGACTATGAATCAATAAGACTAATTAATGATGCAATACGGCTCAATATGTAAGATGAAATGAGCTAATTTTGGCTAAAATCTCATCATAGGTCCCTAAAAAACTAGGTGAATACCAAGTTCACAAATTGGCACTAATCACATTCATGAATTTATGCATTTGTGATGAAATTATGGAACCTAGGGGTTGTGTTTGTTATAAAATTAGGATTTAGGATTAGGGTTTTAGTGTAATGGGTTTGTACCATGTGTATATGTCCTAAAATTAGGTTTTAAGGGAATTTTACATGTTCAAGTGATAAAATTAGGGTTTACAATCAACATGTCAAGAAATGTGACCTAATTTAGCCCTTTTAATCACATCATAGACTCTAATTTAGGTTTAATGGGTTGAAATTGGCCACATTTGCATTCGTATTTGCATTTTTGATTAAATTAGGGTTAGTTAAGCCATACTTATTACATCTAAATTATACAATTTATTGGGCCATAAATTTGGTTTAGGGGCTCAAATTTTCCCAAATCACATCCCTAATTGAACCAATCAAATAAGTAGTTTAATTCATGATAGATAGAATTGTACTTAATTTTGTCCCAAATCATATATCATGATCTTATAGTTATGTCAATATGGGGTTCAAATTGGCCTCTCATGCCTCCTCAATTGAATTTCCCCCATAATTTAACCTTTTTATGTCATGTGTTTACCTCATTCACCCAAAAGTGTTAAATCTATCAAAGATTCATCAAGTCTTGGAAGTTTCAGAGTTGACAATGCCTCAAGAGGCCAAATCCAATTACATATCACCATGTGTACCTCATACATGCTCAAAAGTGTTAGCACTATTAGAGGTGTTAGGTCCTAAAAGCATTAAAGATATCTATCAGATCCTTATGATGCTTTATCCAATTAGATATATCACCATGTGTATTTTGTACACACATATATTTGTGTTAGAGATCTAACTGTCACTTGTCCTAGAAGCATCAGATTTGTCAAAGCTTTAGGACACCCAATCCAATCAAATATTTCCACATGTGTAGTTTTACTACACATGGGGAAGTGTTAGAGTTGTTATATATGCATATCTTTGATACTTAAACATGTTCCATCACCAAGCCATCCAATCCAACTAAGTCTTATTCATAAATTTATCATACATACATATAGGCTAATATGTTGAAAGATTGACATCTATCCAATTAACTCATGTATATTAAATCATTCACATGATTCAAGCCTCCAATTTTCCATTAATGTATAAAAATTATCATGTATAGCCCTATAAGGTGCCATCTAAATTGATCAAGCATCGAATGCTATCAGTTTTTTACATGTATGCATTCAAATTATTTATATCCCTATACCTTGAATTACCTCTAGATCCTAAATTACATTCATATTAATTAATACATGTAGGAGATAACATAATTTATTAATGGATGAGCCTCAACTTCAAATCCCAAGTTGGAAAAAGAATTTTGAGCCATGTACTACTTTCTTGCAGTCCACATCATAAGGTTTAAGATCATTACAATGAAATATGAACAAGATGATTGAAGATATATGTAAAAAATATATAATCTTAAAACCTTTGCCAAAGGGGTACATACTGGTATTCAATTTTCATCAACCATATATATAAGGTGAGAATTTAATCATCCACATGAATAATTATTGGGTCTCTCTACTCAACATCATCCTTGAGGGGAAGTAGGTCTCAAATTTAGGGGACATTATCATAGGTTTAATGTATCTTGATTAAGATCAATATATTTTGATCTAGGATAACTTATACATATGTCATACTTGGTCAATGCCATATCTATGCCATCCCTTAATGGTTTTAAACAAAGTCCCTATTGCATTTAGACATTGTCTAAGCTATACATTCATCATTACAAGCATGACATCTTAAAAACCAAATCATCACTAATGGATACATATGACCATTTCAAGTTTATTGACCTTAAAACCACATCTTATACAAAAAAAACACATACTCAACTTGACCAAAATATTTAGGAAAAACATGTACATACCTTGCACCTATCATCCTACTTTTGTATCTTACCATCCCAATTACATAGTAAGGTATATAACTCTATAGTATTAATAAGCACCAAGTATTGTATATCTTGTTTTTGAGATTGAAATTGTTTCATCCATGGTGTGGGTAGGACTAGTCCCATGTCAAAGACACAGATGATGTGGTAATGGATGGAGTGGTTGATATTTATCTGATGTGTGATGGAGGGGTAGATAAAGGAAGTACATGGAATGGAGTATTAACCATATTTTCACAAGAGATATTAATTTTAGGCAAAATTTAAATAATGTAATTGAATACATTATGGGAACCAAGTGGATAATTGTAACAATAAAATACTCTTGTTAGAATTTCAATTGGGACCTCAAAATGCACCTATTGAATTAGATGCATTAAGTGACCTTGGAAGAAACTTAAGGGACTTTATTCAACACATTTTAAGAATGTTTTTGGGATAATCCAAGGCATGATTCATAGGTATTGGGCTCAATTAGATATCATTCTTGAAATATATATCCAAGAGATGCACTATTACACTAAGGGCCCAATTCTTATTTCTACTTATACAAGATTATCTATACTACATAGTCCAATTCAACGGGTTTACCATTTAAATAAATTATTTCAAAATTTAAAAATAAAGGGGTCTGGTCAATGATATCAAAGAAACAACAAAAGTGTAAGATAGGATTTTAGGCAAGTAGTATAATATCAATAAGAAACACAAAATTTAAGGGCAAGTAGGATTTTAGGCAAGTAAGGTAGTAAAGTATGTCCCAATAGCTGTGCATGTTTCAATTTTTGAACAAGGCTTTTGTTAACATGTGTTCTATTGATGAAACATATTGATGTATATAAATATTAAAGTGCACCAAAAGCTAAACATGTAATATATAATACTTGTTCAACATTTATTCTATAAAATTAAAAGTAACTAATCACATCTTGAGAAGTAAGATTCAAGTATTGATAATCTAATGCACAGCGATTGGCACTCTAAAGGTTAAGTTTTGATCATAGGTTTAAAAAATGAATTTTATGACCTCTCATGATAAAATTAGTTATATTGTAAAATGTATAATGTGTTAGAACTTGAAACCTTAGTTATAAGTAGTTAAGATGACATATTGAAATGGGTAAAAAAATTAAATTCTAATGCGATGTTATGGCACTGTAATTCACTATCTAAAGCTAATGGGACCTTTCCCCTATAACAAACATAAAATTTGTTTGTTTTGTGTTATTTGAAAGTAACGTGTATGCATTATATAACACATACACATTATATATTATGTTACATAATGAGTATGTGTTATATAATATGTATGTGTTATTTGAATTTGAATTTAAATCTAAGCATTTATGATTAGAAATGGCTTGGATTTCTAAGCCAAAGGCTTGTGACTGTGTATCTACAATCGAGACCAAGAGTTTTAGGAAAAACTACAAATTTCAAATTCAATCACAAAATATGCTATGGATTTCAACATCAAAATTCAAAAAAATATTATAAGGGTTCAAACTATATTTATTTGTAAGAACACCTTCTTTAGGCTACTACATGCCACACCCATACATGCCTATTCATGTTTATCTAAATTATTTTTAATTAATCCAAGTACAAAACAAATTATATGCTAACAAACTAGGCCTAATTCTACACAAATTCAAAAAAAATCATTTTTCATTTTTTTTTGAGGTAGTTAGGGTGAGTCGCATGGCCGGTTATCCATTTTTTTGTTAGTTTTCAAGATCTAATTAATAAAAAATATTCATAAAAAAAAAATCATAACACTTTAGAATATCTTATCTAAATATTCACCAAAGGGTTTCTAACAATATTTAATGATGCTAAAAAAATGGTGGGTTGCACGACCATCTATCTATTATGTTTTCTTTAAAAAAATATGAGGTCCTTTTCAAAATTTATATTTTTGACCTATTTATACTTAACTATTTTTCAAAAAAATAGTTTTCTGGAAACTAGACTCAAAATTCTACAATTCATGTTTTATACCATCTTCAAATTTTGAGTGTAGCCATCTCTAATTATCTATAGAGGTTCACATTTCTAAAATTTCAAAAACATCATGTCCATGGGTAGGCCCTTTTTTGTCCCTTAAATATGTGCACGTACCCATATACTTATGTATATCTATAATATAGTTTGTAATTTTTATAAACATGTTCTCTTAATCAAACAGAACACAAAAATACACCTACCTGGTATAAAATAATAAGTGAACACCACAATATACTTATGCATCTATATCATAGAGTTTACAACTATTATATACATTTTCTCTTTATAAAAAAAACACAAAAATATATCTACTTCATATAAAATAACAAGGGAGCACCATAATATACTTATGCATTTCTATAATAGAGTTTACAACTATTATAAACATGTTCTTTTAATCAAGCAGAACACATAAATACACCTACTTCATATAAAATAACAAGTGAACACCATAATATACTAATGCATCTCTATAATAGAGTTTAAAACTATTACAAACATGTTCTCTTAATCAAATAGAACATAAAAATACACCTACTTGGTGTAAAATAATAAAGAAATACCAAAATATACTTATGCATCTCTATAATAGAGTTCACAACTATTATAGACATGTTGTCTTAATTAAATGGAATACAAAAATACACCTACTTGGTATAAAATAATAAGGGAATACCACAATATACTTATCCATCTTTATACTATAGTTTATAACTATTATAGACATGTTCTCTTAATCAAATAGAACACAAAAATACACATTTTTTAATCAAGTATTAACACTTTTCCATAAAAATTAAAGTCAACCAAATATAATTATCAAAATTCAATCTGGCTACGTGAATCCATGGAAAATTATTTGGGATGCCAAAAACTATTGTCTTTCCTCAATCAACCTTGGATTTTAGATGTCTAAACTTAAAATTTAAACATACTAATTTCATTCATTTTGTTCTTGATAATTATTACATGCATTCTCTTCAAAAGTTGTTGGAATTAGATCCAGTACTATAGGAATCTCTAAGTGTAGTGTGTTTTAAAATTATTAGTCAATCTTCTTTCAGATGTAGGCTCCAAATTGCTAGAGCTCTATCAAATGGAAAATTGAGGACATTGTATCTAGTTGTATAGATCTTCAAGCAAGTCTCCAAATTCTTGTCAAGCTTATTTTTTAACTTTTACTTTAAAAATGATAATATGCTAAAAATTATCTCATCTACCACTGAACCCAAAATCATTGTTTGGCATAATTTAGTTAGATTAAAATATTCTAAGATGCCATCATGTAGTATTTCACTTAGACTTAAAGTAGTCCATAGTCTAGTAATCGAGTCATCTTCAAAATCATTGTCCATAACTTTAACTTGTTCCAACATTGTTGTGTAAAATTGAATAGACTACTCACTTAGCTTTGACAAATCTAAAATGCCTTCAGTTTGGTCACCATTTAATTATACACTCTTAAATAAGTGTTGGGCCAAGGTTTTGATTTTATTCTAAAAATTTGATGAACTAGCATTTTTCTAATATTAAGGGTATACCACAGCCATGCATTTTAATAGCTCATCTCAAGGAAAATGATCTCTAATTTATGAATAGATACATTTTTCAATTTCCTTCAAGGTGGACCTTATAGAGGATATAACCTCAAGTAATCAATCCTTTATAACATGAGCTTCTTTGAGTCTATTAGATTAACCAACTATGTCAAAATTATGTAGGGGTATTTTACATTCTTGTACTTTTGCACATAAATATCCATCATCATTAAAATAAAAATAGTTACCACTATGTTCAATATTTGTCATCAAGTTCCAACTTGTGAACTTTTTCCCTGTAAATGAATGTTGTGTTAAATATAAATTTTCAAATGTATGGCATATTAATTTTCTCAACTTAGAATATTTCTGAATGTTCATTGTTCTTTCTTGAGCTTTATTTATCATTAAATTCATTTCATCTAACATGGGTAAAAGGCTACATAAGGTCACTAATATCTCTATATCACTTAACTGAAACAAAATATCTGGAGTTTTATCTATTGTGTGGTGATGTTCTTCCATTATTCCCATTAATGAGTGATATTCTACATATAATCTATGTGTTGATCCACAAAAGGAAATCCATTGAGTATCAAAATCCTTAAGTAGTTTGTTTCCTTGTGTTAAACCTTAATAATTTTTTTGAAATTTTTAAAAATAGTTTTAGACTTATACAAAAGTATGAATGGATTTCATGAATCATATCCTCAAATTTTGAGACTAACATAAACTTGCTTATAATTTTTAATGCCAAATTCATTATATGTTCCATGCAATGAATAAGAATCATATATAATGTATAAGAAGCTTTAAGCCTTATATAAAGATAACTTCTTTGATCTTGTATAGTCGATGCTCCACCTACCCATACACAAACAATCTTTTTTGATATTGAGAAATCATCCATTCCACCAACCTATTTCAAATTATTCTTGACTAGTTCTAAAAGGTTTTGATAAGTTTCATTTTCTTTCATTTTATGAATGATGATAAAATGTGGCTGAAGAATATGATTTACAATAGGTTAAACATGCATACACACCCAAGAAGTGTTATAAATGGTTGTAAATTTATCCAATGACAATGTTATGTATCTTGAAAGCCTTATCTTCTCTTTAAGATCCTCTTTTTCTACTTGAGCAAGATAATTAACCCATTCTCAACCACTAGTAACTAAACAATGAGTATTTGGAAAGTTTAGGATGCCAAAAAATTGTAGAATGTCTTTATAATTTGGATAATTGGTCATTGGTTGACCTTTGTTTAAAATGTGAAAAAACATAAAATTGTATAGTGTCTGACATTTGGTTGATTCCCATCATTTTTGTAAATAATGTTGCAATGTTTCTTCCACTTGCATGAAGCTTTTGTTATTTTTATAGGTATTCATCATATTCACTTGCATACCTAACATTAAGATATTCTTCTTTTGTTCTCCGTCGTATCATTGATTTATCCTCTTCATTTATAATTTTATTTTCATACACTTTCCCTACATGCTTCTCTATGGTATCTAGTTTTAGCTGTAAGTGTTTATCTCTCCCCAGTTTCCAACTACATATCTTATATCTACATTATTTTAGTGTCTCATTAGTGTCTTCACTCAAAATAGGTTTAATGAAAGGATATTTAGAAACCCATTCACTTGAAAACTCCTTGAAATTTTTCATTTGTGTGACTTCCTTTTTTTAGAGCTATGATGAATTTCATGAACTACTTGTGAGGTTGAGTTATCAACATTTTAAGAACCATATTATCTTAAATTAATGGTGCCATGATCATTGGTATTGTTACTTGCATCCACTAATTGAAAGTGATCATAACCCTGTTGAACATGATCTTGATCATGAGAAATAATGTTTGATTTTGGTTAAATTTTTAAACTAGTATTTATTTTTAAAGGTTGTTCTGATTGATGTTTATCAAAATATGAAAATAAGGTATTTTACTTTGATGAACCCCTTATTAACTTCCTATAACTCAAACTATGAGTAGACATTTTACAAATCAAAAACCTTTCAATGCCAACTTTATGAATCACCAATGCAAAGCACTCTATTTAAGGATGAAATCACTATTTCACTTCTTGAATTATATTTTTCATTAGTAGTTTGAAACTTGGCACCTAAAAATAATCAATGATACTAGCAAATTTATTTATAAAAATTTGAAAAATGAACTGAAAAAATATCCATTTTAAAATGATATCATAGACATAATATAAATATATAGAATCTATAAATATATAAATTAAAACTTGAACCAAACCACAACTCACTTGCAAATTAAAAATATGGAAATAGGGGACAACATAAAATTATAAGGACATGCTATAATTTCTTAGTAACTATTTTGATGCACCTTGGATCTTTATTTTTATGGTTTTAGAATAACAATGATTATATGAAGCAACAAATATTTTTTTGATGTGCATAGGAGTGTTTATAAATTTTGGGAATAATAATGAATGATTCACTAATCAAATATCTCAATCATCAAATATATGTATATGTGAATTAGATTTTAAATAATATAATCTAACCTATCCAATAGAATAAAGCCTATAGAAGAAGTGATCTCTTTAAGGAAAGATTTATAATTCTATAAAAGTGTTTTATTAATAAAAATAAAAAATAAATAAAAGTAAAATATAATCACTATTATAACTAAGAGCAACTAAAACAATAAACTAACATACTCAAAACTCAATATCAAATATCATAATTTAATGGTCAATTTTACATTAGTCTTTTGAGAGACTTACTGAGGTATGTGCTCAATTTATACTAAGTATTGCATATCATCTTATCATATGTAATTTTTTTTAAAAGTTTTGTTATCCTCTCTTTTTATAGTTATCTTGCCTTATGGCCCCATGGTCTATTTATTATTTATACTATATACTCTAATTTTTTGTCACAATTTTTGCTATACTTAATTTATTATATTATTTGGTTGGTGTTTACCACATACTACTTTTAAACAAACAAGAAACTAATTTATTCTAATAAATACTCTTTTAAACAAACAAGAAATTGAATTCCTCTAAAAAATAATAGAATTCAAGATACTTCTTTTTAAAAATGTACAAAGAAAAAAATGAATAAACACAACAGAGTCTCATGATCATTTTAGATATATTTCTGACAAACCCAAAAATACCCATTTCATATATTTTGAGTTTAAGGAAAATATTTTTAGATATACACTAAATTTCCAAGAAAACTAATATTCACAGTGTTTTAAGAAAATATATTTAAGGTAATGTTTTTCAAGGAATATATCATTATATTTATTCATTTCAAGACATACAATTGTGCATCCAAATAACCGCTCTTATTCTTCAAAATAAAAGAAACACAAATCCATACCTTGCAGTTGCAATCACAAGGAAACAAGCTTAGAAATTACCTGCACTTATTTCCAATATTTTGACTATGAGAGCTTCACTTTGACCAATATCTTGCATCAATGACTAGAAAAATCAAGAAACCATCAGCAAATATCTTTAAATAAATGCTTTTTAGAGAACCTATTATTATATTTAAGTTGGAAATATGATTGTCATTTGATGTCAAAAAGGAGGTTACTGGAATTATGGATGTCATAGATGTCAAAGGATAAAATAGATTGATGGAGAGAAGAGTATGTTTTACAATTTCATAGTATAATTTGAAATATTATCATATAATGTTGTCATGATTTTATAGAGACCATTTTTGGACATTTGCAAAGAAATTGATAGAATATCTATTATGGGTTTTTCAAGTGTATCTCATATATATGGTCTGTAGGTTTAGATGAAGATAAATGAGATCAATAATGATTTATTTTAGCTCTCAAACATTATTAGGATTTATCATTAAAACCCTAAGGTTTTTAGTCATGGCATTAGTAGGATTTTCTATTTTCATGTTGACTAGATATAGGCAAGAACTGGTCGTTTAAGTTATAACTTAAGCCTTTCTCATCATTATGAAACCGACCCCTTTAACCTAGTAATAAACAAATTCAAGCATTGATCAAAGACTTTAATATTTCTTAAGTCTTCAACTTAAGACTTGTCTAAGTTTGATCAACAGATAGTGATAAATTATACAATGAATATCCAATAATGCACAACAAAGTCAATATGTCAATGGTACCTAAGAGTGAATGCATAAGTGACAAGTGTTAAAAGCATGGGGACTAATAGTAAAATACTCATAAGGCATGTGTTAGTACCAAATGTCACAAGTATAGGGACTGATAATGTACAGAAGGCATGAAAAAGTGCCAAGTGTCATAAGCATGGGCACTGATAAGTAGAAGGCATGCGAGGGTACCAAGTGTCACATTTATAGGAGCTTGTTAGACAAAAAACCAATAAACATATTAGTCTATCAAATGACCTAATGGTAAGTGCATGATCATGTAATGAAGATCAATAGAGTGAAAGGAGTTAAAGAGGTCAAAGTTTTTGATGTTTAATGATAGATAGAGGTAAAGTCTATGCTTATTTTGAAGATCTAATGGCATATGAGAGTTTTAATCAAAAGATCAATGGATACACTTTAAAGATTGAAATGTTAAATTTCAGAAGCTCTTAAATATCTAATGGAGTGCATGAACCTATCAGAGCTTGATCTAATGGTTGAATTTTAAAGTTGAGGCATTTGAATGAGGATCATTAGATCATGGCAAAAACTTAAGATCAATGGTCAAGTGATAGAACCTATAGGAAAGATGCATTATAAGACACAAAGAATGATATAGATCACTATGATGTATCTAAATTGTGTAATATGGCATGTGCATCAAAACTAGATCTTTATAAATGTTAAATATTATAGACACCTAAAAGTGGCCACCAATGACCTCCAACTAGGTTTTTGACCAATTTCTACCAAAACACACAATTTGGCCTAAAAACACTAAAACACACTAAATGATGTGAACCTATCATATATAAGTGATGATTTTTTCGAATGTATCCCTAAATGGATTAATGAATTTTATGAAACAACTAAATTTAATCATATCATTTTGAGTCAAAATGACATTTTTGCACCTGGGTGCTCTGGATTGCTCTTTTCTACCAATTTTCTTGCATGAGACATGTGCCCTTGTTATTTTTTATTGAAAACATCCTAAATGGGATAATGGTTCAAAGGTATCTAACATCATAGCCTAATTCTAATGCAATCAAATTTTGAGCTAATAATATGACATTTTAACCAATTTGATTAATTTGTGCACCAATTACGAAGATTTGCACCATAATTGATAAATCATGTTTAATGCTAATTAATTTGAATCATGAACCTAATTAAGAATTCCATGGAACTTGTTGAATATTTATTTTTGAAAATTGATTATGAATATCTACATCATTAGGTGACATCATTTTATGGGGTGACATCCACAAGCCTTAAATGCAACAAATATCAAATTAAACCCTCCCATGCCTAGTTAATGCCTCTCTATCCCAAATATTTAAGAAGACATTTATTGATTTTAGCCTCCAAATTGAATGTATTCTTGGCCACACATCTTAATCTTGAGATGGATGGTCTAGGTTCATTCTGACCAAATAGGAAAATCTATAAATAAAAGGCCTCACACATAATTTTAAGATATTTTGCTATAAAGTTATAATTCTAAAAACCTTTCTCAAGCCATTGATGTAGTTTTATCATGCCTACTTATTGATCCAAGCCAAATCCATCGCAAAACCATTGGTGCTAAAGATAAAAGGAGATAGCCAGTCCACCTTTGATGAATACTCATTGAGCACAAGCTGAGCAAGCCACTTCAACAAGTCATTTAGAGCATCTAAAGATGGTGAGTGTAATGTCCCTTACTTAGGGGCTCCTTTATCTGCACAAAAGCTCTGATACCACTGTACTATCCCCTACCAATAGAGATATATGAAAGACACAAAACTATGATACCAAAGACCAAAGCTCTGATTCCACTGTGATATCCCCTTCAAACAGGGAATATATAGACTTATAAAACTTAGATCACCAATACAAACTTGCAGAATAGATTCAAATAAGCATACACAAATCACAGTATAATCTCTCAATAGCAATTAAAGATCACATTATTTGTTCTTCTGGACGATTACACAATTGAGTCTCTGTTATACAAATAAAAGAATATTAAAATCTGGTCTTAAAAACCCTGAATTCATGCAAACTGGGAAATAACTTGCAATTCTGGAAGTCTCGGCCTTTCTGTGTCGACACACAGGCACCGTCGTCGGTCGATATATCGCCGACGTCGGTCACTGTCGGTCGGCTTTCTGCCGACGTCAGTCTTCAGTCGACCGATGTCGGTCACTGAAACCCTCTGTCTGCCGAGGTCGGTTCCTGCACTGATCTGTACGAACCTGTATGGACTTGGTACGGCTGCCAACCTGTCTCTTCTTAACCCCTGATAGCTGAATACCCTGATCTCACGAATATAGATTCTAACACAAGATCTATCTCTGTATAAATTATTAGATCAAAACTAAATAAAGAAAATACCTAGAAAGCTCTGTGATAAACTTCTGTGTGAATTTATCTCTCAACCCTGGAATTCTGTGATAACTTCTAGGTGAAGCTATCTCTCAGATCTGTATCTCTGTGATAACTTCTGGATGAAGCTATCTCTCAATTTGGCAATAAATCAGCTGATATCTCACAGCCTCTAAATCACACACAATGAAGAGGGAACGTTCTTCACTGCAATGGAATCCTGGAACCCTTGGCTCAGTCTTCACAGAAGAATTACTTCAATTTTCAATAATCAATAATCTATGCATACATCAATAATGGCCTCCATGTGAAACCCTTATACCCTCAAAAGATATGCTTGCCCTAATTAGGGTTTTCTTAAATTAGCATTAGGGTTTCTAATTTAAAATTAGAGCAAATAATGAATAATTAATAATTAATTATTAATGAGACCAAATAATTAATATTTGATTAAATCAATCAAATATCAATATCTCCCTCAATATACGTCGGATCCTCAAACCGATCGAAGCAGGTGAATCAAGAAGTGATTCCGCATATGACCATACCAAAATAAAGGTGCTCCGCTGCATGTCAAATATCCCTAAATAATAGGAGTATCAATCAAACATGTCTAAAAGACCCTGAATGAAAACCAAATGTAGAAATTCTGCGAATCAAAGTCAAGCCAAGCTCCATTATGACCCTCTATCCATCATATTAGCCTACGAAGGTCGCATAATAAGCTAATCATCAAGCCTGTCAATGTCCACGAAAAAGGGGACATGACAGTGAGAGAACATTTGCCTTTTGCATTCTAGTTGTGTTTTCCATTTAGTTTTGTTATTATGCTCCCCCATTGAGATAGGCTTAAGGTGTTAACTATTAGTGTGTTATTTTGGATTTTGATTTCATACACTAGCACTATACTAATATCCCCTTATTGCAATCTTATGTTCATAAATGGCACACCCAATGGGATATAGCCCCAAATTTTTGATCAAATAGATCTTACAAGCAATCTACTAACCATTTTCATGCAAGATCTTCAAGTTTGAGGCCAAAGAGAGTGAAATTTTTGATCAAAAATAAGTTTTCTTGAAAGTTATAGTCTTTTCACTATAGAGTTGTGATGTTTTCCTCTAGACCACAATCTCACAACTGACATAGTCATAGTTTTGTCTTAGTAGTGATATTATAATTTAACTATGTTTTTAGACTAACATTTTATTTATTTTTAGGTCAAGTTATGATATTACAATATCACTAATTGATAGTAGTGATATTGCAATCTCATGATTTTTCAAGTAGTGATATTATAATACCATGACTCGATAGACATGATATTCTAATACCTTGATTTTGTTAGTAGCGATAATGTTAGTCTGAGTCATGGTATTGTAGTTAAATTGCTAGCAATTAGCCTAGACTATTAAGGTTAAAAGATATTATCATAACTCTCTAAGTTATATGCTTTCCTTGTCAGTTATGTTATTGTCTATTAAAGTGGCGATATTGCTAATTTATTTTGATTAACTCATGAGTTGTGATATTGTGTTAACTAGTCATGGTTTTGTAGAGTTATAGTATTGGACTATGGAGTTGCAGGATTTCATTATGTGAACCCAAGACCTTAATTTATAAAATTACTTGTTTCAATTGAAAAAATTCTTCAAGGATAATTTTTTTCTTACCATTTCCTTGTAGTGACCATTTAAAAAGTGATCAAAACAAGCTTAATCAAGTCTTTTTAACCTCTTTTGGGTGCTTAAAAAGGATTAGGAAATTTCATTTGGTGCTTAAGGAAACACTTAGATGCTTATTTGAATGTTTTATTCTTTTTATTTAAAATTAATACAACTTAAGGCCAAGGGGCTAAATAACACCACCAAACCTTTCATTTAATGCTTTAAAATTGAACTCACTTCAAAAAACATTTGCAAGATATTTATCATTGTTTGCTTAGCTTTTATTTGAGTAAAAAGGAAGGTGTACATGTATGCTCTCCCCCCATCCCTTATAGGGAACTTGTGGGATCAAAATTTCCATCTTCATTACAAATTTCCTTAGTCTAAAGGTATAAAAGAGATGCTATGAAGGCTCTCCCCAAGACTTGCATGGCTTGGGTGATCTAGAAATAACCATAAATATTTTTTACTTAGTTTTTCTTTCATTGCATCTTGTCTTGTGAGGGGGACATCATTACCTCCCATAAGTTCTATATGGAAGCATTGACCCAAAAATTAATCTCTTAGAATTATCTTCAACCCCTCTATATAGGGGGTATATAAATTGGGATCCCCTCACTAGGATAATGGTTTGATTGGTTAAACCATTTCCATTAGTAAAGGCTAAGCTCAAGATATTTGAAAATTTTAGACATCACACTACACTAAGCAAGTGATGAATGTAGTGGTTATAAAAAGGGAAAGACCTTTTTACAACAATCCATATGATGCAGACCCAAATGATGTGCACTTATTTTGTATGTTGATGTGAAAGTCATATGTATTTGATCCATCTAGACATTATAAAAATTGTTAGTTTAGTTAACCCCACTTTGCCACACCTTGTTATTTTAGGGCTTAATATGATTCATTTATTTTATTTGTATTTGTCTTAGATTATTTGGTCTTGTTTGGTTTCAAAATTATTTGTTAACAAAGGGTTACATAACCAAACATATTGTCCACCATTTCTTGAACAAGGAGGCATTATGCTACCCAAGTGGAAATCATCTATTTCCTTGTTCAAAAAAATTTATCATACACTTTGTGTCATATC
Organism: Torreya grandis; assembly: GCA_037957365.1. Classification (NCBI taxonomy): domain Eukaryota; kingdom Viridiplantae; phylum Streptophyta; class Pinopsida; order Cupressales; family Taxaceae; genus Torreya; species Torreya grandis. Next base: position 26,800 of record JARHVA010003070.1, on the reverse strand, counting down.
TTCCATTTTAGTGCATTTATGTTACCCATTTGAGTTTAGACCATTTGCCCAATTTTCTTAAGTCCTTCATTGATAATGTAAATTAAAAATTGTGCCTTTATAAGTTCATAAAGTTTAAGTGTTAAGTGGGTTCACCATTTTCACCACCATTTGCACTAAACTTAAGGTAACTTAGGTTAAATTTCCAATTTATATTGGGGGCCATTTTTAGACTCATAATCATTATCATTATTTTGTAGGACACAAGTCATCTTATGTATCGCTCATACTTTGAGTCCTAGAATATATTTTGTAATACATTTCATATCTATCATTTGTCTTGAGTCTACTTGATTCAACACTTTTCTTTAGAGATTTATCAAAATTTGTGTGTGTGTGTGTGTCGTTTGAGTTGAGGAGAGTAGTGTTACATTTCTGAAATCATGTCAAACCAATTTGCCTTAAGAGTCTTAAAACAAACATTTGTCACACCTTTTAAGGATTTTAGCATTATTACATTGCTTAAATTATTTCAAAACTTATTTTATAGGCCTATTTGAATAGAGTATATGTTTTTTCAAAATTCTAACCATTTTGAGTATACTTTGTGAGTCTTTGTCTAGTATGGTTATGTTGTTCACCTTTATCTAGTTTCTTAGTCAAAAGAATCTCATTTATGCCATTATTTGGGAGAAAATAATCTATCTCCAAGTGAATTTTGTTTCATACCTCATACCTATTGATCAATTTTATGTCCAATAATCAAATGCCTAATTTTTGTTGAAAAGTGTTTCAAATCTGTTAGATTAAACATCTCATCTTTATTTCAAGTCTAGATTTTGACATCATTTAGCCAAGAGTCATAGCATGGATCTTTGTTTTATCCTAGATTTTAACATCATATTTGGCCAAAAGACCTAGCAACTTTTGTTTTTCCTAAATTAGACTCATTTGAAACACTTTGATCCTAGAATCTAGTATTTTGATTTATGGTCCTTTTACTTGACCTTTTTGTGTGAGATGTGTAACGTTAGACATTTAACATTGGCTTATTTAATCATAAATCATTGCATCAATATTTTTATATATACATATCCATCCTTTTAACTAGGTTATATCAAGTTTGAACCTCTTTTTAGGCATCATTTTTTTAGAGTTTGAAGAACTCTATTCCTTTTGGTTGTGAATCATTTAATATGGATCCCAAACTATCTTCCTACACTTGTAGTGGCCTCATGTACAATCTAGGATTTAGTAATGTAGTCACACAAGAATAAATGGTTCAAGAGACCTATGTGAACAATGTTACTTATGAGATAGATCCTTATCTATCTTATAATACTCAAATAGGGGAACAAAACCAAGACCCATTGGATCATTATTTTTTCAACACACTTCCATACTTAGAACAAGATCATGAGATAATAGAGCAATACCTAGTGTTGGTACATATAGTTAAAGAAACATTTCCTTAACAATCGTACTATGTTACTACACCATCCACACATAATCCTTATTTATTTGAGCATCACTTATTAGAAAACAAAGATGAGATTTTTTTTAGAGACATAACATTAGGGGCTAAGTTTTTGGTAGACTTCTCCCATGAGAATTTACCAAATCTAGTAAGAATGCCTCAAAACATATTGTATAGTCAATAGGCTTCTTATAACAACCCTTTAGCTCTAGCATAAATGACATAGCAGGACCCTTGTATGATTTTCAAAAGAAAGGACCCCATGGAGGATCACTTTGTATATATGTAGACAACATACCAAACTTACTTAAACTTAGCACATAATTTTGATCAAATAACCATATCAAATAGGCCTCTTATTGACTTAGTTCCTTCAACAAGAGTGTTAATAGAATTGAATAGTCAAGACAATCAGGGTGTAGACCCATTCATATAAAACACTTCAATTCATAACTTTTTTCATATGCTAACCATCGAATAAGTTTCATCTACTTCTACATAGAGTACTGAGCAAAACATAGTGGACAATGTGCAAGCAACATCCAAACCAAACCAAAGTAGTGTAAGTAAACAAATAACTAGTTTGTAAACAAGTGTACCTTTAGTTAACACCATGAGTGGTTCTCCAAATTAGGGAGTAGTATTTTATGCATCCCAACCTCAACCATCTACTACCACTAATCATCAACTAGCTACTTCTTCAAGTACTCAACCAATATGATTAGATAGCCATCCAACAACCAATGTTGTGCCTCAACAATAAAATGTGATGAATCATACTCCTCCCAAATAGGTAACAAGTGGTATTCCACAATAGTAGGAACAATAAAACCTAATAATGCAATAGAGGCAAAACATATTGCTACTTCAATAGGGATAACCAATGTTTCATCTCACCAAGTAGCAGTGAACATACCTATTTCCTTGTAGACCAATATACCAATTCAAATCCAAATTATGTTTAATAAAAAACATATGACTATTATTCAGCAAAAAATGTTGAATCTCCATTATGTATCCACTTCCCAACTAGTAATTTTGCATCAAAGAGGTTCCAACATTCCTCAAGTACTGATTATGCAACCTTTGTCTTTTGTAAAGAATGTGCCACAAGTTCAGAGATAGGGTCTTGGTTCACAAGTCCCACCTCAAAAACAAGGTTTGATTAGTTAAAAACATGTCCCTATTCAACCTCAATAGGCACATTATATCCATATTCCTCCATCCTAACCTCAAAATACTCAAAATCAAGCCTATATACCTAATCCAAACTAGAATATTGCACAACCACAAATACAATTTCAATAATCACATTTTAATCCATGCATGCATATTCCTAGTCTATTCCCCAACCAAACCAACATACCCTAAAAAAATAATATACCATTTTTAAATTCTTCCACTTGTGACCACTCAACCATCTACCCAAACCAATATTTCACCTCAAACCATTGTTCCCTCTAGTTTCTTAGCCCAAAAACTGTAATAGATGAAGGATGCAATTTCTACCATACAGACTAGGAAACCAACCAAAAATTTCAAGCTGGATGGTGTGTGTTCTTATATATTTATCAAGAATTACTTGTAGATACCATTTCCTCCAAGATACAAACCACTAAAATTCAATAAATACAAGGGGAAAGGTGCCCCCAAGGCTCATTAGACCAAGTTCTTTTTTACATGCCAACTAGTGGCATATAGTGACATATACCTTTTGTTTTTGTTTCCAAGGAGTCTATTAGGATAAGCCTTGGAGTGGTTTTTAAAGTTACCCATGAATTTTTTATCATATATTGATGATCTTCCAAACACGTTTGTACAACACTTTTTATATAATCTTGAGCATGAAATTTCATTGGTTAATTTGATGCAAGCTAAGAAAAAGGCCAGTGAAAGTCTTACAAGTTATCTACAGTGATGGAGATCCTTTGAAAGCTAATTCACTCATAGTTTACCAGACAAAAAATTAGCCGTTGTGTTTACCAAAAATTTACATATTGAGATATCCTATCATCTATAAATATAGTGTGCATATACCTTTAAAGAGATCATTGATAAAGGTTTATTGATCAAGTGAGCCCTTATTGACAAAGGGATCATCAAGATTAGTTAATCAAATTAGAATCAAGGTACCAATCAAAGAAATGACCAAAACTAACATCAAATCTAAGCATAAGCCTCACAACCAACATAGGACAATAACAATGATAAACCAAAACAATTCAACCACAACAAAAATGTTATTGGAAATGGGGTAACAGAATCATGACATGTTCAAATGTTTCAAACACCGTCTACTTAGCCTACATAGCATATATAAATTATTCCTGACCCATAACCTTTTTAGTAAATGCAACAAATGTAATATCCCATGTCCATGCAATAAATGTAATAACCTTTGCCATTACAAGCTCCTCATCCAAGGAGAATAGTGCCTACTCATCACATTTCTAGTGACCCTAGAGAACCTATTGAATATATGTTTTTAAAATTGATCACTACCAATATAATTAACTATCCTATATTAAAACATTGTCCTAAGGTCATCCCTTATCTTGATTGGTAGCACCAAAAAGAATTGTATGAATATCATTAGGTTAATGGGCATAATTTACACCATTTTGTGTAAATCAAACATTTGGTTCATAATATGTTTGAGAATAGGGAGATAACATTGTATGGTGGTGCTTCCACTTCTAATCAAAACATTAAAATCCTTCAAAACACTTTTCCATATCATAACAATAAACTATAGCATCAAAAATAGAAATAATAGTAATAATGGCTAGTGCAACACCAACAACAATAGTTTCAACAACCAAGGTTAAACCACTAGAATCACCAATAGTAGAACCAACACCATATGAACAATGGATATAACCAAGGTTATAATAGTAACAACCAACAAACCTACCATGTAGTTGTCCATGACTACAATAGGGTTGTAGGTCATATTGTAAAAGGTCACATTAACACCATCTCCATCTATTTGAGACCAAATACAAATCAATCAAGACCTTTAATAAACAATTCCAATCCATAAAATCACATTGATAATATTTAATTTACCTAGGACCACATACAATCATACTAAAAAGAAGGGATTACTAATTTTAGACCCTATACTAATAACAAATCATTACCTCATGACCAAGCACAAGTGCACTAATAACTGAGACTTATCTTATCTAGTCCCTCACTATCACCATCATTTATTAAAAATCATGGTCTTATGTATAAACCATATTATTCAATCACAACTTAGAGGTCAAATATTACCATCCCAAGCCCACAACCATCTGCCACTTTTCCCATCACCCAGCGAGTCATTATACCTTAGAATAAGCCATTTAACACTGACCAAGAAAAGAAGTTTGACATTTTAGAATAATTACAAAATATGCCAGCATAGATCTCCATTTTATATTTTTTGCATACATCGACAATCCATAAAAACATCTTAAATTAGTTCCTTAACCAATCCATTATTTCTGACATATCCCCTGACAAATTCCAAGCTTTGGCTAGACACCTAGCTCTAGCCCAACAAGTAACCTTCAACCAAAATGATATGTCATCCCTTGGCCCACTGCATAATAATCCATTGTACATTGAAGTTTGTATAAAGTGGAATAAAGTGAAATTTTCCCTTATATAAAATGCATTAGGTTTAAACATAGTGTCTCGAAATCTCATCAATATTCTTAGGTACACACCAGTAGATCTTCAAACAGAGACAATAACCATCAAAGCCTAAGATAATGAAGAATGAGAATCACAAGGCACCATTGTTTACCAATTATCCTTGGGCACTTAACCCATGATACACGTTTCCATGTGTTATATCTCAATTTATCATACAATATGCTTTTGGGAAGACCTTGGTTACATGAAATTCATGCAGTCCCTTTAACGTTGCTCCAATGTATCAAGTTCTCCCATTCAGAGATGGAAGTTTGTATAAGGATATTTGCATCCATATGAACACTAAAAACACCTAGAGGATAATTTCAAGAGTATAACTATCATTTTGTCATGAATCTATTGGCCAATAAGGATAAGGGAAAGGTAATACTCCTTGATTTGCTATAGGATAACTACATTGATCCTAATACCCTTGATTCCCTTTCCCATATGCTACCTCTTGAGATATCCAATCATTATACCATCTCAGCTAATGGCCCAAGAGAGTGTTTAACCCATGATACCTTTCACATTTCAAACCTTACATATAACACAAAGTCTGTTGGAAGACCTAAAGCAAAGCCACTTCATCCAAAATGGTAACAAAAAGGTAAAGGTAAAAATTATAGTTCATGACCCATCATGTTTATAACAGTATCTGACTTAGAAAACGAACCTATGAAAGGAGATAAATCATAATTTTAAAATGATAATCAAAATTATTGTTACAAGAATTCAAAATATCCTATTCCCAATAGGATCATGAAGAATTAAGACTATGAAGGAGGAAGCCTCAGACCAAATCAACATGAAACACTTGAGCTGATTTCTATGACTAGATATAAAGGGCCCTATAGAGTTGGATTTAAACTACCTAGGGGTGACCCCATGTACCTTAATTGTGTTCCATCACCATAAACTAGTAATGATGATGTTAGAAATGAAATAGATTTTGATCATAGACTTTGTTATGACCTAGCCAAGACCAACATGTTTAACCCTCATTTCATTTGTACCCTTAGACTAGTCATTCATCACAACCCACTACCATTGTATTATCCCCAAATGATATACTAGAACCAAAAATAATCCAATGTGTTGATTGATGATTTTCAAAATGATGAGGCTTTCTATGATTTCATGGGCCTTAGAGACAATGTTATGTTGGGGGACCATAAATTAGGGTTCTCAATCAAGTTGGATCTTGAAGCCTATTTTGGAGAGTAGATGAGCACCCTTAGCCAAAATCAAAATATTAAATAATTGAGGATCCAAATTGAAAACCTCTTTGAGGTTATTTCTAACTAGGGAAAAAGTAAATAAAAAGGCTAGTATAGTGGTCAAAACCTATTTCAAGTGCCATTAGATGGGGGTGTTCAACCTTCTTCAAACATAGCTTAGGAGACCACCAATGATGAACTTGTATATGAGTCTAAGTTTAGTTTTGAATAACAAATATATTTTGATCAAATCATTCAAGAGTTTCCAAAAAAAAATTCTACATGTCCAAACCTCCCATTGGGTGACTTTTATTCATCATGCCTAGGGGAACTCAAAGAGCTAATCATAATAGAGGACTCTAATATTACCAATCAGTTCAAAGCATTGCCCACTATCCTTGAAGATGGTTCAACCCTTCTAGTGGAAAATAAAATTGAGGTGAACATCAAGTCCTGAGATGACACAAAGTGGATCAAGCTAGGCACATCCCTTATTGAGGAGTGTGAAGTCCTTATTGCCCTTTTGAGGGAATTTATTGACATATTTGCATGGGAATATTTTGACATGCTAGATTTGGACCCCACCTTAGTGCTACACCACCTTGTGTTCAATCCTTATTCCAAACCAATAAAACCAATTTTCTATAATATGCATCCTTGCATTGTTGTATTAGTGAAGAAAGAGTTGGAAAAACTCTTGGAAGAAGGATGTATTTGGTTGATTGAATATTCAAAGTGGATCTCTAATGTTTTGCTAGTGAGTAAAAAGATAGAAGGAATCAGAATATATATTGATTTTCATAATATAAATAAAGCTTGCCCAAGGATTATTTTAAATTTCCAAACATTGACATGATCATTGAATCCATAATGGGTTATGAAATGATTTCATTAATGGACAACTTTTTAGGTTACAACCAAATCAGGATAAAACTAAAGGCCATCACAAAGTATCATTCACCACTCCATGAGGAACATTCTATTATTAGGTTATGCCATTTGGTCTTAAAAATGTAGGTTCCACCTATCAAAGAACCATGACCATCATATTTCATGATATGATGCATGACATTTTTAAATATTATATTGATGACATTCTTGGCAAATCAAAGACCAGGGTTGATCATCTAGCAGTACTACATAGAATATTTAAAAGACTACATGAGTACAAAGTCCAATTTAATCTTAATAAGTGTGTCTTTAGAATCACTTCATTAAAATTTCTAGGCTTCATTATGTCTCGTTGAGACATTGAAGTTGATCCAACCAATGTCTAAGTCGTAACAATGATGCCACCACCAACTAATTTGAAGCAACTTCATAGTTTATAGGGCAAGATCCAGTCTATCTGACACTTTATATCATAGTTGGCTAAAAAGTGCCATCCTTTTACATATATTTTAAATAAGGGAATCATGTTTGACTGGGATGATCACTACTAGATAGTTTTTTAGTAGCTCAAGGACTATCTAGTGAGTCCACCTATTTTGTTACCTCATATGCCAAGAGAGTCATTCTTATTGTATCTATCAGCTATTGACAATGCCATGGGGGTACTTTTGGCTCAACATGATGATAATTACAAAAAAAGCATGTTGTGTACTACTTAAGCTATAAACTGGTCACATATGAACACAATTATATACCCATAGAAAAATCCTATTTATCCATGGTCTTTATATCTCAAAACCTGCACCATTACATGTTAAACAATAAGACAATGGTTATTTCAAAAGTAGATCCACTCAAATATATACTATCTAAAACATATTTATAAGGCCATATGGCCAAATGGATCATGCTTCTTAGTGAGTTCGACATCAAGTATGTCAACCAAAAATCCATTAAGGGGCAAGTTCAAACTCAACTAGGTTGGTCCCTTCATCATTATAGCAAACTATGGAAAAGGAGCATACAAGCTTGCCACCCCAGATAAACATAAACTCGATGAGATGATGAACATTATCCACCTCAAGCAGTACTAAACTTGAGTGAATTGGTGTATTTTCTATAAGGACCATTTCAAGTTGTGCCATATTGTCAATATTCTTCGTTGAACTATACCATTCTACCATCCTATCATCTTCCTAACCAATCACTTTTTCCTATCGCATATCCATTCTACTATACCTTCCCCATAAATTGATTTGATTTCTCCCTCCCTACCTGACCCTATGACCTTAGTTTCATTCTATTTAGTTCCATTTATGTTTTTAGTAAAAGGATTTAGATTTAGTTGCAGCAGTTTTTTCAAGCATTCTAGATAGAGGTAGTATTTTAGAGTAGTAAGATAGATGTTTGGCAGTTACATCCTTCATTTATCCTTATGATTACCAAGTGTGCTTGATTATAACCACCTATGGGCAAATCAATGTCCCACCAATCTTGTTATTAATTATAACTACCTATGGAAAAATTAGTTTTATTGACCTATGATATTATATCCTAGTTATAACTACCTATGGGTAAACTAAGGACAACACTTTTTTATTAAACCTTGATGTACCAACTAGTAATTTCATATGCCATACTATTCCTTTATACCAATTGTGCCTATTTTATTTGAATTGGTTGCTACACTAGTTAGATTCCTCCAATTTAAGGTGGAACTATAGTGACTTGAGGTCCCATCTTGGGACTATGTAGGCAATGCTTGATACTTGTTGAGGTCAACTCAGTCACCCTAAATCCATGATCTCTCCATTTTTTGAGAAACCTAATCCATGCTCTCACCATTTTGAGAGCAACCTAAGCCATGTTATCACTATTTTATAAGCAACATAAGCCATGCTCTCACTATTTTTTAAGTAATTTAAGCAACACTCTCACCATTATGTGAGCTTAAACCTTTTAATATCTCATTATTATCTATTTAGTTAATATATTCAAAAAACATTTGTAAACTCATTAGAAAACCCAAAAACATTGACCACTTCTTTACCTTAAGGATTCTAGGAACCCTTATTAAGTCACACGAAAATCACTTGTCACTTAGTTTCTCCATCCTTTTTGGCCTTTTATCCCATGCTCTTACTACTTTGTGATCCCATTCCTATTTTTATATCACATCTATTATGTTTTTTTCATTAGTTATCATTTTCTTCCTTTTTACTAAGAGAACTACATTCAACCTAAAGTTTATACTTAATATTACATCCATGGAACTATGTAAGCAGCATCCACTTGCCTAGTGCATATGGAGATAGCTCATCCACCCCTTCTTATTATTATATTTTCCACCATCTTGTTTATTTGTAAAGTTTTTTCCTATTTTCTAGGACAATTTTCATTGTGTTATTTGTATTAACATTAAGACTAACTATTATTTATTTCTTTGCTTTTTTGTTAGTTTGTTGTTTGTGTGCCTATTTGTTTGCTTTCATCACTATTGCCTTGATTCAGTCTATGTGTGTTCATTGGGTGATTCCTTGTGAATTTATACTTGAATCTATCCATATTCATATATCAACATTGTCATCATGGTTTTTATCATTGGTGTATTGTTTTCCTTTATTATTAGATTACAAGAGTCAATTCTTATGTATATTTTGGCCCAGTCCTCATGGTGTTCTATTATGATGCCTATCATACAATGATACAACAAAAATCAAATTCAATAAATCTATTCAACAATGGTGGCATCAACATCTCTTTGACACCGGCATCAACATCAATCCCAATCATATCCCAAATAGAGTAATTAACCATGAAAGAATTTCAATCTTTGTTAATTCAAATGAGCATCTCCATACTAGTAGGTTTTTATAATTCATCATTACCCTCTATGTTAATTTATTATTATCATCAACCAATAAATCATGTTTTTTATAATTGGGGTCCAATGATTATAACCACCTATGGGTAAATCATTATACACCATCCCACCTACATTTCTCAATGATTATAACCACCTTGAGGCAAATTATTGTGTTCTCACCAAAATTACTTTATTTTTACCCAAATAGGGAAATGATTTTGAATTTTTTATCTATCTTAACTAGGTTAGCTCCATCTTCTAAATGATTATAACTGTCATTGAGCAAATCATTATGTTATCATACCATGTTGCCTCTATCTAGGTATAAAGCTTATAACTGCCTTTGGGCAAACCATTGTACACCATCCCATTTGTATTCTCAATGATTTCGACTACTTTTTTACACTCATTGTGTTCTCATCTCATCATCTTCATATGTATGTTTCCTTCATTTTGCTTCTTTCTTTTTGAGGTACCATTTGTCACCCTACTTATGCCAACCATTCCCTCGAGGGGGCATCATATAGTTACTCCATTGTCAATGAAGTTGTAGGAATGTAGGACATTTTTCATTATTTAAGAATACATTACTATTCCTATAACTTATAATTCCTTCACAAATAGGGGAAAACTATAGACACCTAAAAGTGGCCACCAATGACCTCCAATTAGGTTTTTGACCAATTTATACCAAAATGCACAATTTGGCTTGAAAACACTAAAACATGCTAAATGATGTGAACCTATCATATTTAAGTGCTGATTTTGGCAAATGTATTCCTAAATGGGTAAATGTATTTATGAGATATCTAACTTTGATCAGATCATTTTGAGTCAAAATGTGGGTGCTCTAGATTGCTCTTTTCTACTAATTTTATTGCACAAGACATGTGCCCTTATTATTTTGTGTTGGAAACATCCTGAATGGGATAATAGTTCCAATGCATCTAACATCACATCCTAATTCCAATCCAATCAAATTTTTATCCAATAATGTGACATTTTGACTATTTAATTAATTTGTGCACCAATTGCCAAGATTTGCACCAAAATTGATAATTCATGTTTAAGGTTAATTAGTTTGAATCATGAGCCTAATTAAGAATTCCATGGAACTTTTTGAATATTTATTTTTGGAAATTGATTTAGAATATCTACATCATCAGGTGACATCATTCTATTAGGTGGCATTCACAAGCCATAAGTGTAACAAATATCAGATTAAACCCTCCTATGCCTAGTTAATGCCTCTCTATTCCAAATATTTATGAAGGAATTTATTGATTTTTTCCTCCAAAATTTAATGTATTCTTATCCACATATATTCATCTTGATATGGATGATCTAGGTTCATTCTGACTAAATAGAAAAATCTATAAATAGAAGGCATCACACTCATAATTTTAAGCTCTTTTGGTGTAAAGTTATAATGCTAAAAATCTCTCTTAATCCATTGATGTATGTTATCATGTCCAATTTTTTATCCAATACAAATCCATCACAAATTCATTAGTTCCAAGGAGAAAAAGAGATAGCCAAGCCCCCTTTGATGAAGACTCATTGAGCACAAGCTAAGTAAGCCACTTCAACAAGCCATTTCAAGCATCCAAGGAAGGTGAAAAACATTTGTCTTTTACATTCTAGTTGTGTTTTCCATTTATTTTTGTTGTTATGTTCCCCCTTGAGATGGTTTTAAGGTGTTAGCTATTAGTGTGTTATTTTGGATTTTGATTTCATACACTAACACTATACTAATCTCTCCTTATTATAATCCTATGTTCACAAATATAGTAAAAGACAAATAATTATGATGATGGATCATTAATTCAATAAGTGTGAAACTTGTAGGAGCATGATGTGTTAATGACCAAGTGTGAACATAGAGTAATGTGAGACTTAGATCTAATGCATATATACATCATCTAGAAAATAAACTATGAGTTGAAAAAGGTTGAATTGAGAGGGAGAGAAAAAGAGAGGAAGAAATATGTAGATAATAATATGATTAGTTTAAAAATAGGTTTGTAATGGATAACTATATTCATTTATGAATCAAATTTAATAATCTAGAGTTGTTGTTCCATAATAGATATGATTAATAGGTGCCATCAAAAGAGTTTAGTTGGTTCTCAGTTAGGGAGTGGGTGCTTCCTTAGAATAAGTTATCTTAAATCATGGGATTAGTGTCTCTTTAGGGTTAATACCCTTAAATATTATAACCAATGAGGTTCTTTATTATGAGGATGGATTAGACAATAGATTCTAGTAGCTATTCTCATGGTGGTTTTTCCCATATTGGGTTTTCCAAATAAATCTAGTGTTATGAATATATGTGTGTGGGATCTCTGTATATCCTTTCTAAATTGAATTAAAAATTATTAAATGAATAATTTTAATCAATATAATTATCTACCCTCCCCCCTCTCAATAGATAGTTATGTTCTAACAATTAGTATTAGAGCCCTTATTCCTTAGAATAAGCTTAATCAGCTCAGGTAGATCTTGAATAGTGAACACAAATGGATAGCCAAGAAAGCTCTTCCTCAAATAAAGCACCTCTCTTTTATGGATAAAACTATTAATGTTGTATCATTATAATAAAATAATATTTATCTTCTTAGGGTTTGATGTATGTATGTCTATTATAAATGGATATACAACCCCTACCACAACTCTTACTGATTAGGCTAAAAAAAAGGTATATGGGAGCAATGTCAAGGAAAATAATGATATCCTATGTATATTTTATAATTTAGTGTTTGTCAAAGAAATGCATTAAAAAAATACACAAGATATCTTGAACAAGTTGAAAAACATATATGAAAGTGATGATAAGGTAAAGCAAGCCAAGCTACAAACATACAAAGGCAAGTTTAAAAGTCTTAAAATTAATGAAGAAAATAAAATTATAGGCTACCTCCATAGAGTAGATGAAATAATCAATGTATTTAGAGGCCTTGGAGAAGATATGACATATTCCATCATTGTCAAAATGGTCTTAAGATCTCTACCATCAAGGTATGACTCTAAAAATTTTACAATAGAGGAAGCAAGAGATCTAGATAAACTCACTATAGATGAGTTTCATGGAACCTTCATAGCCTATGAGATGATAATGGGAGAAGCAAATACTTTCAAGAGTGAATTTGAATTCAAAGCATCCAAACAAGTAAAAGAAGAATCACCTACATCCAAATATGAGGAGACTGATGAAGAAGAAGTCAACTTTGTCAAAAAATTAAGAAGAGGATCTAGAAAGTATAAAGGCAAGCTAGCCTTTAAATGCTTTAACTATGGTAATAAAGGAAATTTTATTTCTAAATGACCTTATAAAAAAAAGGATAATTTTGAGTAGGAAGAGGATAGTAAAAATATGAAATCTCACTACTCCAAGAAGAAAAACTTCTTCAAAAATAAGAAGGGCTTGTACATAAAAGAAGATAGTGATTCATTGGATGAGTGTGATAGCTCAGATTATGACCATGATTTTGCCTTTATGGTTGAGGGAAATGATTCCCTATTCATGACATTAGAATCAGCCTCTATGGATCAATAAACATAAGAAGTTGAAGACTCATATGAAGAAGAGGAAATAAAAGTGGATCTAGAGGGTGAACTCATTTGTGATCTAAATGAAATTGAAAAGCTAAGAAAAGAGAACTTAAATCAAAATAAGTAGGCACAAAAAGATATTGAAAAAGTATCCAATAGTCTTAAAAAATCTAATCAAATTGTATTTAGCCTAAAGACACAAGCTGAAGAGGCTAAAAGAATATAATATGTAATCAAATTTGAACTACAGTATAAATCTGATGAATTCTTGAAGTTAGAAGTAGAGATAGTGGCTTTGAGGAAAGAAATTGAAAAATATAAAGAACAAATAGACAGAAGTCTAAATTTGATAAGAGGTTTAAAAATTCTTGATGAGTTAACCAACTCTCAAAATTTATAAAAAGAAAGAACTAGTCTTGGTTTTAAAAAGGGAAAAGTCCCATAACCAATACATCTATAAATTTATATGATAAATTCAAATTAGAAGGAGAAATAGGAATAAATAATGAAAAATCTTGCAATAATGCCTCTAAAGGAAAATGCCAAAGACAAAGGTAGATGATGCATATGGTTACATAAGGGTGAGAGACTTGAAGAAGCCAGTGTTAAGAAGACCTCCACATCTTACATAAACAAATGCTATGACTAGCTATTCCTCATTTTTCTATGGTTATTTTTATACCTATAATTAGTTTGGCCATATCGTTAGTGAATGTAGAGTTATGCCTAAAAGGATAACAAACTTTGTAAGTAGAAATTCATTTTATCCCTTGTTAGATACAAATGTAATATGCTATAATTACAATAATTTTGGTCACATATCTAAACAATGTAGAACAAACTTTTTAAGACCAAAAATACAAATTGAAAAGAAAAGCACGCCTCTTAGTGTGGACAAAGGTTTACAATTCTTTGAAAAAGGGAAAATAAGCTAAATAAGAAACCTAAGGATGTGTGAAAAGTGAAAGATTAGAAATTTACACAATCCATGATTGCTCAAAATACACTCCATGCTAAAGAATATAATTTGTGGGTAATAGATAATGGTTACTCAAAACACATGACTGGTGATAAGAGCAAGTTCATCAAATTGAGAAAATCTAAGGAAAGATCTGCCAGTTTGGGGGAAAATACTATAGTAAAGATCCATGGTAAAGGAACCTTGAACACAAATGAAAAATTGCCTACACATGATGTCCTTTATGTTGAAGGATTGAAGCACAATTTTCTAAGTGTTAGCCAAATGCATGACAATGGATATAAGGTCACATTTAATGTAGAAGGCTACAAGATAAGTAGATCTGGAAGACTAGTTATAGAAGAGATTAGAACTAAAGGCAATATATATAATCTTAGTGAAGTGAATAGTAATAATTTCTAGATAGGAAAGGTTGATGAGAGTTGGTTATGGCATAAAAGAATAGGTCATGTCAATTTTTATAACCTAGTTAAGGTGAGCTCAAATAAGTGTGTTAGACAAATGCCTAAGATAACCAAACCTACATAAACTACTTGCAAGGAATGTCAATAAGGCAAGCAAATAAGGGTTAGATTTTATAAAAAAGAGAGTATATAACTACAAAAACTTTAGAGTTAGTTCATACTCATCTTTGTGGTCCTACTAATATAAGAGGATCTAAAGGATAAATATACTTCATGATGCTAGTAGATGATTACTCAAGAATGACATAGGTAACCTTTTTGAAAGACAAGTCGTAGGCATTTGAATGATTCAAGATCTTTAGGGCCATGGTATAGAGGTGGATAATTCACCTTAAATGATTTCATAGAATACTGTGAGAAGCATATAATCAAAAGTCATTACTTTGGAACAAGGACTCCACAGTAGAATGGAGTTGTTGAGATAAAAAAACATAACAGTCAAAGAGATGGCTAGAATAATGCTAAAAGAGGCCAAGTTACCTGATGGATATTAGAGACAAGCAATATAAATAGTAGTATATATCTTGGATAGAGTTAAATTAAGGATAAATAGTGATAAAACTCCCTATGAAATATGGTATGTAAAACCTGCATCTATTAAGTATTCCAAAGTGTTTGGAAGCAAATGCTACATCAAGAAAAAAGAAGACAAATTAGAAATATTTGAATCAAGATGAGATCAAGGAATATTTCTTGGTTATTACACTCAAATTAAATCGTACATATGTTACAACAAAAGGCTATAGAATATTGCAGAGAGTATCAATGTCAAGGTTGATGAAGGCTTGAAACATATTAAACCTGACAAAGACATCTATGAAGGAGAATATAAATATAAAGAGGAAGTAGCTAATGAATAACTTGAGGAAGTAAATGAAAATCGACCTATAATATTTGTTCAAAAGGATCATCCTATATATTATATCATTGGCAATAAAAATGAAAGAGTTCAAATAAGGATAAGAGTTACAATGAACAAAGAGCAAGTAAGTTTTTCTATAATATTTGAAATTGAACCTAAGGGCTATGTCAAAGCTATCAAGGATGAGAATTGGCTAAAATATATGGAAGAATAACTAAGCTAAATTGAAAAAAACAAAACTTGGGAATTAGTTCTAAGACCTTGAAACAAGAATGTAATAGGTAAAAAGTGGGTCTTTAGAAACAAACTCAATGAAGATGGAACTATTATAAGGAATAAGGCCATATTGGTGTGCAAAGGATATTCACAAAGTGAAGGAATAAATTTTGAGGAAACATTTGCTCCAGGTACTACATTGGAAGCCATAATAATGTTTTTAGTATTCTCTATTTATAAGAAATTCAAAGTCTATCAAATGGATGTTAAGTCTACTTTCTTGAATGGGAACCTAGAAGAAGAAATCTACATAGAACAACCTAAAGGTTTCTAGCTATCAAAAGAAGAATATTATGTTTTTAGACTAAATAAAGATTTGCATGGTCTAAATCAGGCACCTAGAGCATGGTATTCAAGATTTGACTAGTACTTGTAATAACAAGGATTTAATAAAAGATGTGCATACAACAATCTATACTTTAAATTAGAAGGTGAGCATATGTTAATTATTATTTTTTATATAGTAGATGATATCATTTTTGGTGGTAGAAACAACACAATGTGAAAATAATTTTCAACACAAATGCAAAGTGAGTTTGAGATGTCTATGCTTGGATAACTTTCTTTCTTCCTTGGTCTAAAAATAACATGAACTGATGAAGGGATATTTATATCCCAAACTAAGTATGCTAAGGAAATGATTAAGAAGTTTGGAATGGAAGATATCAAAATAGTAGCTACTCCCATGATTACTGGTTATAAGTTGAGAAAAAATGATGAGTCCCTTGATGCAAATTAGACTATGTATAGATCAATTATAGGTACCTTATTATACCTAACTACATCAAGACTTGATATCATGTAGCCAATGTGCATGGTGGTAATATTTCAAGCTTATCCTAAAGAGTCACATGTCAATGCAGTATAAATAATCTTTAGATATATTAAAATTACAATTGACTATGGCCTATGGTAT
The DNA here is from genome assembly GCA_037957365.1 of Torreya grandis. Classification (NCBI taxonomy): domain Eukaryota; kingdom Viridiplantae; phylum Streptophyta; class Pinopsida; order Cupressales; family Taxaceae; genus Torreya; species Torreya grandis. The sequence continues at coordinate 9,634 of JARHVA010003070.1, read as the reverse complement.
CCTAAAGATGAAGATTTCACTTTGACATCATATACAAATGTTGATTGGGCAGGAAGTGTGGATAATAGAAGAAGCACTAGTGGTGGTGAATTTTTCCTTGGAAACAAACTTTTTTCATGTTTGAGTAAAAAGAAAGATTCAATTACTCTTTCTATATCAAAATCAGAGTATGTTACAGTAGTAGCATGTTGCACTCAAGTCCTGTGGATGAAGAAAACACTCAAAGACATCAAGGTAGACTACAAATCACATATCTCTATTCTCTATGACAATTCAAGTGCTATTAATATATCAAAAAATATAGTGATGCACTCTAGAACTAAGCACATATCAATTAGGTATCACTTCTTAAGATAAAAAGTTGCAGATCAAGAGGTCATAATGGAATATGTGCCAATATAGGATCAAATTGTATACATTCACCAAACCTCTTCCAAAGGAATAATTTGAGTATCTAAGATAGAAATTGGGAGTGGTGGCTCCTACATCACATCACTAAATCTCAGTAATAGGGCATGAGTCCAAGGGGAGGATCATAGAAACTTTGTTAATCCTTAGAAGAATGAAGAAAGGGCAAATCAGGTATGCATATTTTTTCAAATTTATAATGATTTAATGGTTGTATATTCTTGGACAAACTCCTTTATCTAATAAAGGAGGAGAAAAACTTGGAAAAATAGTGAGAAAGTTTGAGTTCCTTTGCCAACGATGTCAAAAGGGGAGAAAAAGTGTAAATGCTCTCTGTAAAAGCTTTGTGTTTATCAAATAAGGAAAAAATGATGTGCCCAAGGTGTGTTTAGGAAAATGTTCCATTGCCTAAGGGGGAAAAAGTTTGGAATGAATAGATTTATCTCATGTTCATCAGAAGCTAGTGCAAGCAATACAAGTACAATTAATGATAAATAAAGAATAGAGCATGTGTTACAAGATCAGAGCATTTATTTTCCATCAATGACAAAGGGGGAGAAAATTGGAAATATGATTGTCATTTTATGTCAAAATGGATATTATTGGCATTATGGATGTCATAAATGTCAGAGGATCATATAGATTAATGGAGAGAAGAGTGTGTTTTATAATTGCATAGTATAAGTTTCAATATTGTCATATAATGTTGTCATGATTTTACACAAACCATTTTCAAACATTTGTAGAGAAATTGATAGAAGATCCATTATGGATTTTCCAAGTGCATCTCATATATATGGTCTATAGGTTTAGATGAAGATAAATGAGATCAATAATGAAATGTTTTAGCTCTCAGACATTACTAGGGTTTCTCATTAAAACCCTAAAGTTTTTAGTCATGACACTTACATGATTTTCTATTCTCATGTTGACTAGATATAAGTGGGAACCAATTGCTTAAGTTATAACTTAATATTTTCTCATCATTATGAAACTAGACCTTTTGACATATCAATTACCATCTTGGATTAGTGATCAAAGACTTTAATATTTCTTAAGTCCTCAACTTAAGACTTGTTTGATCTTCATCAATAGCTGGCACTAAATTATACAATAAAGATCTAATGATACATATCAGAGTCAATATGTCAAAGGAACCTAAATTATTGAATGCATGAATGAAAAGTGTCACAAGTGTGGGGATTTATATTAAAGTGCTTAGAAGCCATATGATAGTGTTGAGTATCACAAGCACAGGGATTAACAATGTACAGAAAGAATGTGAGTGTCAATTATCACAAGTGCAAGCACTGACAACAATGTGTAGAAGGCATGTGAGGGTGTTAAGTGTCACATTCATGGGAGCTTTTTAGATAGATAACTAATTATTATATTAGTCTATTAGAGGATCTAAAGTTAAGTGCATGATTATGCAATGAATATCAACAAAGCACTAGGATTCAAAAAGGTCAAAGTGTCTAATGTTTAACAATAAATAGAGGTAGATTTCATGATTCTTTTGAATATATAATAGCATGAAAGATATCTAATTAAAATATTAAAGGATGCACTTTAAATATTAAAATGTTAAAGTTCATAAGCTTTCAAAGATCTAACAAAGCACATGAGCCTATCAGATCTTAATCTAATGGTTTTATTTTAAAGTTGAGACATTTAAATGAGGATCATTGGATCATGGCATGAAACTTAAGATAAATGGTTAGTATTTAAAGATATTTTCATCTCAATGGTCAAGAAATGGAACCTATAAGAAAGATGAATTATATGACACATAGAATGATATAGATCCCTATGATCAATCTAAACTATATAATATAGCATATGCATCAAAACTAGAGACTTATATATGCTAAATATAGTAAAAGAGAGAGAAATATGGTAGTGGTACATGAATTCAAGAAGAAAGAAACTTATAGAAACATTATGTGTTAACGACCAAGTGTGAACATAGAGTTATGTGAGACCTAGAACCAGTGCATATATACATCATCTATAAAATACACTATGTTGAAAAAGGTTGAATTGAGAGGGAGAGAGAGATAGATGAAGAGAGATGTAGAGTAGAGTATGAATAGTTGGAAAATAGGTCTATAACAAATAATTGGATTTATTTATGAATGAAATTTTGTAATATGGAGTTATAGCTCCATAATATATCTGATTGGCAGGTGCCATCAAAAGAGCTAAGTTGGTGATTAGTTAGGGAGATGGTGCTTCCTTAAAGTAGGTTCTCTTAAATTAGGGGATTGGTGTCTCCTTAGGGTTAGTTCCCTTAAAATTTTTAACCAATGAGGTTCTTAATTGTGAGGCTAGTTAAGAATAGTAGATTCTATCAACTATTCTCATGGTGTTTTTTCCCATATTGGGTTTTCCACATACATCTAGTGGTATGAATGTGTGTGTGTGTGATCTCTGCATATCCTTTATAAATTGCATTAAAAATGATTAAATGAATAATTTTAATCAATATACTAATTTACCTCCCCTCTTAGTAGATAGTTGTGTTCCAATAATTTATTCATTTCAAGATAGATGATTGTGAATGGAAACAACTACTCTCAGTCTTTAAAATAAAAGAAACATAAATCCATACCTTACAGTTGTAATCAAAAAGAAATTATCTTATAAATTATCTACACCTTCATTTTAAAACTCTCATCCCAATATTTTGACTACCATAGATTCATTTCCACCAATATATTGCATCAATGACTAGAAAATTTGAGAAACTATTAGCAAATATATTTAAATAATTTTTTTTCAAGGAACTTATAATTATATTTATTCATTTCAAGACAGATGATTATGTATATAAGCAAGTGCTCTTAGTATTTATAACAAAAGAAATATAAGTCCATACCTTTTATTTTCAATCACAATGAAATTAGCTTAAAAATTATTTTCACCTTCATTTCAAACCTCTTATCCCAATATTCCAACTACCAAATCTTTGCTTCTACCAATAGCTTACATAAATGACAAGAGAAATTGAGAAACCATCACATAAGTATTTGATCAACTTATATTAATCTCATGGCTGACATGTTAGACCAACATTAAATTTTACCTTAGGCCCCTCAATATGCTAGTGAAAATTCACTAAAACATTGGGCAAGATCTAAACCTCAATCCCTATAGATTTATTCCATTTGAAACACATTCAATGTTAGAAATAAAATAAACATTAGGTTTGAATATTATTTATTATTAGTTTTTTTAGTTAATAAAATCATATAGAAGGAAAATCATGTGGCACCAGAGAATATTCAAAACATTTTCATATAAAAAATATAAAAATTCATCATAGAAGGATCACATCATATAAGTATATGGGAAGGTGCATCACTAACTAAGTCCATGAACAAGGCGATGTTAGAAGCACAATGACTGGGGGGTGAATAAGTGTCCTTATAAACTTTTATTTTCACATTAATAAATCTTCTAATCATTCATCAAGCAACATATTTATATGATAAATATAAAATATTCTAGAAACATAGTAATTATAATATACACATAACAAGTATGAACACATCATATATGTGGGAAAATCTCATGGGAAATAAAACCCACTGACCATAGCTTGGAAAAATAGTCCTATAAAGTAATGATTCAAACTTAGTTGAGAACCCACTCAACTGGAAGCACCAACTCTAGTATATCAAGCACCAACATGAAATATTATTTAGAAAGCACCCACTTGAAAGGAAGCACTAACACCCTTAGTGACTTAACACTAACTCAACCACCTCTTGACCAAGCACCCACTCAACCAAGTAAACTTTTGCCTTCCATCTTTGTCCTTGTTAAAATTTTCAATAGATGATGGTCCTCTTTGTAATCTATCCTTGTCCTATAATACTCATACACATCTCTCTATTTCATCTATTCATATTATCCACCTTATCTTCTGATCATAATTTGAATATACTCATATTTTTTAACACATCTTTGCTTTTTTATGATAGCCTTAGATTTTTTTGTACTTCTCATCTTACTATCTTTCATTTATAGACCTATGCCATTATTTTGATGTGTATATCATATTAATCAATCACGTGACTCCATGGCATGGCTTTATATCCATCCTGACATCCTCTGATCTACTCTTCTAGCTTGATATTCAACTTCTCTATCTCTTGCTTATTATCACACATCAATTAAGCCTATTAGGCCTTGTTCTTATTCAAGTCACTTGATCTCACACACTTTAGTTGGTCATACATACTTTTATACCTATATTACCCTTAAAATATTACTTATAAAATGTTCCATACATGAATAAATCATTAAATTATGTCAGCCATATCTTAAAAGGACCAAATCCTTCTTTACGCCTTAATGGAGACCTAATTCAATTAGGCCTTCATTAGTGCACGTTTACACATTTTTATTTCTTGAAATGCTTCCAAAATCCACATACACTATTAAAACCTCATATTAAAATAAAATAGACCTTATCCAAATTAACTTTAATTCCATAACATATTTTAGGTCCAACCAGCACATGAACCCCTTCTCAAAACATTGTTCACAATAGGCTTGTATAAACATAGAAAGTTTGTATTGTGAAAAGAATGGATAGGACATAAGAGTAAAATAATGACATCATGTACATTACATAATTCAAATTATGTAAAAGATACTCCAACTCATCAGTATAACTTTCTTACCTAGATCTGTCAGTTTACCTTCAAACATATTCATAGTGATAATGACCTTCAACACCTATGTAGACACTTTTAGAGACTTTTGATTCATGCGGATGATCTTATGATATATTAGAGCAATATAAAATATAAGGATACCATGGTCAAATGACAATATTGGTGTTTTATTCCAATCTCAAATATAAGGATATCATGGTTAAATGATAATATTAGTCTTTCAGACCAATGTTATAACCTCAATATGTATAGACCTCACTCAGCTAGACATGTCAACTTGTGAGAAACTTTTCAATCATATTAAATAAACTCCATAGCTTATATTCATCATGAACATCTTATATGTTTTGAACAATGTCTCCATGCACTTGGATTCATCCCTAATCTATGACAACACATCCCTAGTCACCTTCTCACTGTTGCTTGGTTTTCTCACTATTTACACCATTAAGCCTATTAGTGATAGGTCAACTTGGATGATAGGTTTAAAACACGTGATGGATATAACCTATCCATAAATCACCATGGACACAAACTAAAAGTCTCAAACTTTGTCCTCCATCTATTTATCAACTTTGAATTGGTCAACTCTAACTGCTACAGTAAATCTCTAAGAAATAAAGACTTTCTTGTAGGGTCCACTGACACACCAAACAAACCAATCACACCTAGATATTGTTGGGAGAGTTGAATACAACCTCCAATAACTTTATAAAAAATTATTTCATATCAAGTCACTATTAGGGTTCTTTGAAGGTTTAAACAACTTTCATTCTTAATGATCATTCATAAAGCTTAGCACTTCATTCCAAAAACCAATGACTAGAATTTTTAGCTAGGACCCTTCCCCACTACCATGAATAGCTTAGGTTCTAATGTAGATGTTACACATTACAATGAACACTTGAAAGTCCTTCTCAGGTTGAGAACCCTTCATTTTGTACACTTGAGAGACCTCAAAATCACTTTTCATGCCTTATCTTGCTAACCATGGCCTAAAACTTGGTCAACACACTTGAAATAACATAAGACACTTTTATCAATGATCACATACTCACACTTTCCTTGGAAATTGATCTTAATACATATGGATAATGTATTTACATAAAAATTATTAATAACATACTTAAAATTAGAATACTAATTCTAGGGACTATTATTAATATTTCCACCATACTTTATAAAAACATAGACCCTTGTTTAAAAAATTAATATTTATAATATTATACTATTTTTTAGTATTAATTAATAAATTTTAATATTATTAATACTATTATTATAGTTACTTTATAATACTTATAAACCCTATAAGTACCTAAATTAAATATAACTTATTAACTAAGGATATAATAAATAATATTATCTTATTCATTTAATATAATATTATTATATCTATAATATTAATAATTATGTTAATTTCCATACTTTAACTAATTATTCTTAGTGGACCACTATAATTAGATACATTTATTATAAGTAGGCAGTGGCACAACATGCTATAGTCTATTAAGCATTATAAAATACTATTAATTCAAGAGTAATTATAGTAATAATATGATAATAGATGTTAGATTAATATATGATAAATATAATCATCAATAAATGTATTAATATTATACCAATTAATTAAATATAGCTACATAAGTATATATGTAGTTTTTTATCATGCTTATACCTAAGGAAGACATATTAAGACAATTTAACTAGTTATACCATCTCTCTCTTTACTTGCTTATAACTTGACCTATAAACCACATTACGCCTTAAAACTGACCTTCATGCCTCTTTCCATGTTCTCTCCACCTCATTTACATGCTCACAAAACATCTCACATGCTCAAAAAATGTCAAACATCCATCATATGCTTTGACAATAGATCATGATACCTCATTAAACTCATATAATATAATAATTAACTTCAAGGATATATAATCTAACTAGTAATGATATATGTTAATGGTGTATTATCCATATTAAAGTTAGATAAATTTATCCTACAAACCACATTAAGCCTTGAAACTGACCTTCATGCCTCTTTCCATGTTCTTTCCACCTCACTTACATGCTCAAACAATGTCAAACATCCATCATATGCTTATATTTATGTAAAACTAACACACTTTTATCAATGCTCACATACCCACACTTTCCTTGGAAACTGATCCTAATACATTAGTAGTTTGATCCTAATATATTATACATCAACATATATCATTACTGGTTATACTAGTTATACCATATCTCTCTTTGATTGATTATAACTTGACCTCTTGAAACTGACCTTCATGCCTCTTTCCATGTTCTCTCTAAATCACTTACATGCTCACACAACATCTCACATGCTCAAACAATGTCAAACATCCATCATATGTTTTGACAATAGATCAAGATACCACATTAAACTCATATAATACAATAATTAACTACAAGGATATATAATCTAGCTAGTAATGATATATGTTAATGGTCTATTATCCATCTTAAAGTTAGATAAACTAATCTTAATACCCCATTAGGCCACCATCTCTTTCTTTGGTTACTTATAACTTGACCTACAAACCACATTAAGACTTGAAAGTGACCTTCATGCCTTTTTCCATGTTCTCTCCACCTCACATGCTCACAAAACATCTCACATGCTCAAACAATGTCAAACATCCATCATATGCTTTGAAAATAGATCATGATACCTCATTAGGCCAAGCAGGGTCTTGAAGTGGTCTAGTTGCATGCTAGGTATTTAGGGCCTACCCATGTAGGCTCACCTTGAGACTCACATGAGTTATCCAATGACTTATATATATGATCATTTAGCCTTATACATCTATCCATGCTTGTGTGCACTCATTTCACCAAAACACCAAGCTCATACCTTCTTACAAGGTCTCTTCATGCTATGATTAGGATTTGTAAGCACTTGAAACTTTGACAACTGGCCTTGAAAAAATTCTTGATGATATCATACCTTTCTCACATGCCTTACATGCTCCTCAGAAAATGGCATACCTCTACACATACCTATGAAAATACATCTTCATGCTCGCCATACACATGCTCATTCATGACATGATTATGCTTAGGTTACTTAAGCACTTATCCTTAAAGATATATCTTAAAACATTTCTAAAGGATTTTACAACTTACTCTCAAGCCCATATAATTACAAATATCTTATTACATACCTAGGCTCACTCACTTCACCATGTTACCTTCACATATCTTCTCATAAGGTCTAGACAAGGGTTTACAAGATACCTTGATGCCTTGACCTATTCCTTCCACATCATGACCTCAACATAACATCAACTAAGTAGACATTAGATACTTGGACCTATACCTTTATCTCTCATGGAAATCACTACATACCTTCAATGGTCATAAGTTTATCACAACAAACACTACCATGCTCATATACACACCAATTTTGTTCATCATGATTACTCACCATGCATCTTCACCAGATGATCTAGATATTAATGATAACATAATTTCACAATAATGACATCATATTGACATAAATAAAAACACTATACCAACAAACCCCCCCTTCATTGTTGATGTCAAAACATACTACAATCTGATCAATCTCTTCTCCTTCAAATAGGTCTTTCTCCCCTTTTGACATTAATGATAAAGGGTCCATAAATAGTTATCTGATCCTTGGACCTAAACTTCAAGAAATAATTCAATGAAATTTGGACCAAATACTCACCTTCAACTTCTAGAATGCTTGATTTGCTCAATAAATCATGCATCTTATGTCATCTACATCTAAATTACATATAGAGCTCCATCTCAACATTCGATTTTTCTTATCAACCTCAAACCTACATTCTAGGCTTCTTCACTTAACTAGTCTTCTTCTTAACTTGATTAGGTCATATGACCTTTATTTTCTAAATCATAGAGCTAACAAGCTCCCCCTATGTCTATACTTTCCTTTTGAGTCATATAATAAATAACAATCCTTTTCTATTATCCTTTATGATTGATTGGACCTTTAACCTTTGTTTACACCAAAAAGACTCTTGCTATCATCCTCTTAGATCCATAATCCATATCTGATCCATATACATCATGACAACCCTTTCATATTAGTTTACTACTCATTAGGTTTGTAAACACCAAGTTGACTATCTTCTAGAGTTTTATCTTGTTTGATCACCTTCAACTCACACAACCAGAGCATACTGAGCATATATACATATGATACATGACCTAAAGGTCATCTTTAAATGACTAAAACAATCACACTCAATGTCTATTATCATAAAACATATAAATAATCAATGCTTGTCTACCATGTCTATTAGATCTATCTATAATAAAAGATATCATATCCAAAGAAACAATATAGTCCTCCATGCTAGAGAAGAGGTCACTCATGTCATTGTCCATATGTTATCTCAAATTTTATTCTTGCATCAATCTATCTCTTAGGTTTTGTGCTTACATTCTTCATTATTGATATAACCCCTATCATAACTTGCATTATTAATGAGATACAAAATGAGACTATAAACCTTGTGCCTAAGTCC
>JARHVA010003069.1:2122500-2186139 GCA_037957365.1 Torreya grandis | reverse complement strand
GTCCTAATAGAGATTAATACAATGTCAAGTAGCAACAAAGATAGAGTCACACATCAGTTTATCAAAAACAAAGTTGCCTCATATAGTTTGTCCTCATATCCCAATTACTTTATTAATAAGTGTAGAACCTTGGACGAGGTTTCCATGGTATTTTATCATTTTAAGATAATTGGATAAAGAGCTTATGTTTCCCTTAAGAACATTCGATGAATGAAACAAGTTAAGGTCAGGTTCCACCTTAGCCATGTTGTTTTTAATTTTGATAACAAGTAGCCATGGGGTTTATATGATGCATAAATCTAGCCTAAATCCCTAATTTTGAACAAAGTGGGAGGTCCCATGTGTTAGTTGTTACTCCCAACCAAGTCTAGTTTTAAATGCCCTTAATATGCATACTTAACAATATAAATAAGACACTTAAACATTAGTGAATTTCCATGTCACCACATATATCAAAGCATCATATAATAGCAATAGAATCTAATGGTTGAAGGTCGTCCTCATAGTTTATGAAATGGTAGAGGTACAATACTATCAACATTCAAATTACAATTTCATCTTACAATAAGAAGAGATATAGATAACATGTTTGACAAGGTAACTTCAATTCCATAGATCTTAATTAAATCCAACATTCTATTCACATAAATTCTTTGATCTATAAGTTTCCATTCAAACAACCAAATTGTCAATACCCTGTGTATACATATAATAAGATATTATCTCTTTTAAGTACCAATACAAAAAGAGCATAATATCATAGTAGTTACGATTATGAAGAGCAGAACATAAAAGTTCACAATCAATCATAAAATAAAATAGAGTTTTTTGTTACATAATATTACTTCAAAATGTGAAAAACCTTGCTCTTAATATCTTCTTGACATTCAGACCTATATCTATCTTTGTATTACATATTTAAACAAGAGAATAATTAGCAGTAACTTCGACTGAGTCATTATATAAATAAGAAGCATATTGTAAGTACCTATAGGCATGATGTAATGAAAATAAAGTATGGATAAAATCCACACTATGATGATAATCATGCCAACACCATTCCAAGTAAATTATCGTCGACACAATGAGAAAAATGACAAGGGTGAATAGGTATTCAAGATACCCATTCTAAAATATTAAATAGATTATGCCAATGTCAATTGTTAGGGTGTTTAACCCTAAAATGATATAGATTGGGGTTATCTAGATGTTAAGGGGGTATATAGAAACAAAATGGCATAAGGGTGACAATCAGATCTATAATAGGCCAATTAGATGCAAAACTCAGATACAAGCATACACTAAATTTATTATGCTGAGATATTCTAAATTTGGAAAGTTTAACTATGTTAGATATATAAATGATAAAGAAGTGAAGTAATTAGCTTATTATGATGCTAATGCAACTATGGATCTGGAACATGTAGAAAGTAGGCGCGAAAAAAATTCTATAACAGTCATCAGATTGTAGTTTTGATACTTCTAGTTCTCTAAATAGTAACATCAACCTGTGACAGTTATGTCAATGCTAATGTCTGGATTCGACACTAATGTTGTATACAAAATATATGTTATAATGAGAAGCAACCACTTAAATATTTTTGGTTTTTACTTCACCTTTTTTTTAGTGTTTTCAAATGTGGGTCATAGACTATCACTCCTTGTGAAATGGTAAAACCCAAGTTATCCATATTCATAGTGACCTTGGAGGAAAATAGGTCAGTGGGCACATGATGTCCATTTTCCTCAAAGACCTCTTTGTCAATGGGAACTGCCTACATAGCCAATACGTCGAAGAGGGCTCAGAGGTATGTAGTTCTCCCTTATGTGTTGCCTTGTGTATGAATTATATAATATATGCAAACCAAGTACATCTATGACCTAGCTTGTAACTTGGTAAATCAGGTTCTTGGGATGATCCTTTGATACTTTAGCCTGTAGTTGTGTAGTCCCTATGACTGGTATAGAATAGGAATAAATTAGGAGGCTTTTGATCAATTAAATGTTCTTTGATCTTTTGATAGGTATTTTTTGGTGTTGTAGGTAAGGAATGAATGAGGGTTGATATTGTATTTATAGCAATCCCTTCGGAGTAATAACTCACATTAAAACACTTAGGCCATCCATTAGGATAAGTTTAGTTTACAAATTAGATGCCTTTTAGGGCCCTGGATACTTGCATCGAGACATGATAATAATTTCAATGCTACTATCTCTCCTAGACATTAATGTCTAGGGAATAAGAAAGCAGGTATATGGTCTAAACTTGAAGTGATGGAAGATAAGCACATTTTAAGCATTTTGAGCAAGGTATAAGACATGGTTCATCAACATAAGACTGGTCAGAATAAGAGATATATGACAAGGGGTAGAAATATAGAATAGATGTGAGACTTGTGAAAGTGGAAAAAGTAAATATTTTATAGGAACAACAAAGGTTTGAGTTTGCCAAGTGTATAAGACCGAGGTGTTATCTACATTTAACACCTTTAATCTAGTAATGAAATTGTTAGTTCAAAGGAAAGGAATATGTGCCTCAATCTGTATGCACACCTTGTCTTTGCATGTGCCCAACTTGAGTGCTTTTCTAGTGACTAACCTATAACCAAAAACATGTTATAGTATAAAATTAGTGCATATAATCTGGGTTGAAATTACTTGAAATTGAAAGAGCAAGGTTTAAGAGTACATCTGTATGTTAAAGTAATCGCCTTGACTATTGGCAAGTTATTTTGAAAAATATGTTTCATTGTAAGGCTCTGAAAATGAGATTATGATAAATATAGATAAAACTTTAAGTGCACATATCTAGAGAGAGAGAGAGAGAGAGAGAGAGGAGAGAGAGAGAGAGAGAGAGAGAGAGAGAGAGAGAGAGAGAGAGAGAGAGAGAGAGAGAGAGAGAGAGAGAGAGAGAGAGAGGAGAGAGAGGAACATGCCCCCAACTTTGGTGCAAAGGTGAATTACCACCTGACAGTTGAGATTAGCTCAATTCTTCAACCCAATGATACTCATAACTTGGTGAGGCTAGATGATCTATTCCAATGTGAAAACTTGGTAAGATCAAGTGATTTAATCAGCTTGACCATACAAAAAAGGTTAACCAACTAATGTATTAGATTGGCTCAATAAAAGTCTATAAAAGTTTACGGGGTATCTATACTCAAAAGTCGATGATATAGTAACAATCCATAAAAGAGTTTTGGAATATTAAATTGATTTGGATTTTGAAATATTAGACACATGTTGCATATCATATTTACCTTATATATGTCTCATGTTGAAACTATGTATATCAATAGTACCAATGTATAAAATTCTACCACAACTCTGAATTTGAATCATATAACTATGTGCTTTGACTAATTTAGATAACTGTATAAGTGTGGAAAACATGCTTACAAACCATGCCCCCACTATAAATGGATAAATCTGAAAAAATAATATAAGTACCAATGTGGAGGACATGTTTCCAAATCATTCCCCCACTGTAAATTGGAGACATTGAATATTGAATAGGTGTGAAGCATGCTTACAAAACATGCCCACATTGAATCTAGGAAATGATATAAGTACTATTATAGGATAGAATTGCACCTTTGTGGGATATTTTTTCAGGTTCTCTCACTCCCAACTACAAAATTAGAATAACCTCAGGCTGTGGGTACCTTGTAGTGAGGTTGAACCTCTAAGATTTTTATGAGGCTAGCTCCTCAGATGCTTCACTTCAGCTCTTATTTCACACGCTAAAATCTACTGTTGACTAAGGAAAAGGGATAGGAGGATAACATAAAAAGGAAATCTGAGCTAAAGGAGGTTATGCACCAAATAGAGAGTGATCCACATAAGCATGAAATAACACTAATTTAACATAAGATAATTCTTGCTCACACAACCTCACAACTAGTTAATTTGCATAAGTGTTTCATAAAACTAGGCTCACTAAACCATACATGAAGCAAAGAGGAATTTTAAAATCTACACCAAGCATCCACTAATAGCGAAAAGAGCTCAAATTTAGACCTGTAACTAACTTGAAAACACCTAAAAATAGGCAAGAGAGAAGGACAATGGACATGGAAGAACACTTCTTCAGAAGGCCATCATGCACAAGCTTGCTAAACATAATTTTCAGGAAAGAGACAGGTAAAAATTGATCTTTATTGCTTCAAAAGGTCTTTCTTACAAATTTTGATAGGTTTTTTTCTTGTCAAAATGAGGATATATCTTTTTTATGGGGGAGCCAATGGAGATATATGAAAAAATGGAAAAAGAAAAGAGAAGAGGCAAGCAAACAGAATTCAATAAATGAGATCCAACCACCCCCTATGAATTCTCACCCACATTTGGGTTAATTAGAACTAATCCTTCTTCAATAAATTAACCACCATTAGCTCCAATAGTCTTCAAGCTCTCTCATTCGTTGAGAAACACACTAGAAGACAATAACTTGTTGAGGATGATGATGTCATGATCCACTGAAGATGAAAAGTCTAGGAACATCTTTATAGCTCGAGCTACCTTTTCTAATCACTTGATCTTCATTATTCACTTCTAAGCCATCCTTCACTTGTCTTGCACGTAGAAGGATAAAATCCATATAACTTTGAATCTGGACTAAGTCATGTTGCCTCTGAATTGAGTGGTTGTTTGTCAGAAATGATGGCCATGTCGAAGGATGAGAGCCTCTCTATTAATCGTATACACCAACTCCTACTTTGAAACATAGGCCAAATCTTTTCTATAGATGTAAAACCAATCTAAGGACATTGGTTTTCTTGTATCCATTTATGTCGATACAAGTCTATAGATTACGTAGCTTCTTTTGATCTTTTTAAATAGCAACAGCTACTTGCAGGGGTTCATATTGTGATGTTTATGGGCCTGTCATCAATTCCTTGAGGCAACTTATTTCGGCCATTTTCTTTGAAGAATTTACTTAGACCCTTCTCACAGAAAATTTATTTAAAGGAATTGATGTCTTCAGACTTTATGAAAATGCCCCTTTTCGAAAAGGAGCTACCCTTTAGCTTTCTTGAAAGTGACCCCCATTTTTATCCTTCAAAATTTTGAAAAAGCCCTTCAAAAGAATTGAAAAGCACCCTTTGGAATAATTGAAAATCACCCTTTGGCTTATCTATTTGGACCTTTCAAAAAGAAGACCGCTTAAAAATTTTGAAATGGTCCTTGAAACTTTTTAAATGACCTTTCGAAAAAGTTGAAAAGGTCCATTTATGAAGAGAAAGCGACCTTTTGGCTTTTTTGAAAAGGATTAATTCCTTTAGAATTTTCTAAGTTGGACCATTCAAAAAAGGAAGTGCCATTCGAAAAAGTTGTTTCAGATAAAATGTTTGAAAGAATTCAACACTTAGCTAAAAATGGCCCCGAAATAATGATCAAGTAAAGACTTAGTCGAATAAGAGATTTTGCACTTAGCTTTTTGGCTTGTAGTATTATCCTTGAACAATGTTGTTGGATCCTTGAAAACCTGCTTAGATCCTCCTCCAAGCCTTTGATCCACTACTTCATCAAAAAACACAATTGATTTAGTATGTGAGCCAAAAATGGCCAACATTTTTGGTGACTCACAGGGAAGCATTTCTGTTGTGCTTGAGAACTTAGACCACTTGCCTTGCCTAGTCCATTAGGCATGGAGTCATTAGCCTCTACAACTAAGCTGGTCTGAAATTAGATACAAAGCTGACCCTTTTTAAAACTTCCTCTTGAAGAAACAAGGATAACAAGAACAAAACAAAAATTGTGCCCAAGACACATAGGGAAAGGGAACACATAACTAAAAATATGTGCACAAGGCACTTAGAGGAAAACATGAAAATCTTATACAAAATGTACAATATATATAATGGCTGCAAATGCTTCTAATAACAATTCTTTGGATGAATTCAATTGACATGGATGGCTAGTATCTCTCCATATAATGGGCTAGTTGAAAAGCATTATGTTGTTTGCATCCATGGATCAAATAAGGAGCACCCCACAAGCTTGGCCTTGTTTGAATCCCACTTGAGGACTAGATCCCCTTCTTTGAAGTCCCTTGCTATGGATCTCTTGTCAAAGGCTTTTTTGACTTGAGCTTGATGTGATTCTAGTTTTTTCATAATAAGGTCTCTTGTTTCTTTAAGCTCCATGAGTTCTACAAGTCTTACATGCATGGGCTCATCTTCCATCAACTCTAGCTGATGGGCTAGTTCAAATGCAAGTAGTTCAAGAGAAATAGGCAACTTGGCCTCCCTTCCATATATTAATACATATGGATAAATTGCAATGGTAGCTTTAGGAGTCACCCTGTGAGCCCATAAGGTTGTCTTTAGTTTGGTGTTTAATGTCCTCTAATTCTCTTTTATAGTTCTCCTGATGATTCTTAGAAAAAAATTATTTGTAGACTCAGCTAGTCTATTTCATTTAGGATAATAGTTGGAAGAAAAGTTGAGGGTAGATGCTCATATTAAGAGCCCATTTACTTATTTTTAGACCAAGGAATTCCAATGCATTGTCATAAATGATACTAGATGGAACACCAAACCTGGTCACAATGTTGTCATAGAAGTCTAGGACTGTAGCTTCATCAACGTCTTTCAACATAATGGGTTCCACCCACTTGGTGAAGTAGTTGGTTGCAATAAGCACCCATTTATGTCATGCACTTGATGGAGGGTTGATCATTCCTATGAAATTTAGCCCACATTGCATGAAGGGTTGCTCTCCTTGGATTGGGTTGAAAGGAAGGGCTACTAATATTTGCTTACCCATAAAGAAAGCACACTTTTGACACTTTCTTACCCATGCATATGCATCTTTGAAGAGGTTGGCCCAATAATAATTGACCCTCATTATCTTTATTGTTGTGGTTCTCTCCTATAGGTCTATCATGGAATTGCTCTAAAAGCTTGGTCACTTGGTCATTATTTATGCACCTTAAAAGCACTCCTTTGAGGTAATTTATGAATAAAACCCCATCAAAAAATGCATAAAGTATGGATTGAAGTCTGAAAATACCTTCTTTTTATCCTATCCATACCCTGAGGACACTCACCTGTTATCAAGAAACCTGTCATATCCTGGAGCCAACTAGTGTGAGGTTGAGGTGCATCTATTTGTGGGTTATCTTGTGTTACCAATATAACCTCTTTGTCTTCATGAATGTCATCAACCATATGCTCATATAATCTTTTACCTCTTACTAGCTTAGTGACCTGGATCTCCATGGATCTCCATGTCATACTCCATGACCTTGGTAATCCAACCAACTCTCTTTTCATTTAAGTCTTTATTAAGAAGGAAGTCTCTCCCTCTAGGATGAGACACCATAAGATATATTTTACTATTGGAGAGTATTGGCCTAAAATTTTTAAGTCTTTTTACTATTGCAAGGACTTTATTTTCTATAAAAGTATACCTCACCTCATACCCATCAAGCCCATGATTGAAAAATGCAATTGGTTGCTCAAGTCCTTCACCATTCTTTTAGATCAACATAACTGATATATTATCAATATTGGTGAAAACATAAAATATGAAATCCCTTGAGAAATCGGGATTCATGAGTGTGGGTTCTTGGGTAATGGCTTGCTTGAGAGCCTCAAATGTTGATTTACCTTCACTTGACTAAGTGAACACTTACTTCTTCTTCAACATGGTAGTTATGGGTTTGACCAAGTTTGAAAAACTAGGTATAAACCTTCTCACAAAGTTTATTTTCCTAAGGAAACTTTGAAGTCCCTTCTTATGCTTAGGTAAGGATAAGGCCAAGATGGCACGTATTCTATCAGGATCAATAGCTAATCCTTATTTTGAGACAATGTGTCCCAAGAGTTTGCCCTCATGAAAAACAAACACACATTTCTTAGGATTCAAAGAGATCTCATACTCTTTGCATCTATTAGAGATCAACCTCAGGTGGTCCATGTGTTCGTTGGCATCCTTGGAGAAACCTATGATGTCATCTAAGTAGACCAACACCATTTGATTCAATAGCCCTTGGAAATCCATGTCCATTTCCCTTTAAAAAGTGGCCCCAGTATTTGATAGGACAAAAGACATCCTTTGATAAGCATATGTGCCCCATTTGGTGGTGAAGGTAGTCTTGTATTGATCTTCTTTCTTTACTAACACTTGGTTGTATCCTGAGTATCCATCCAAAATAAAAAATGTTCTGAACCTACAACTATTTGAAGAAGTTGCTCCATGGATGGTAGAGGGTAATGGTCCTTTAAGCAGACCCTATTCAGATCCATAAATTCAACACATAGCTTAATCTCCCCACTCTTTTTCCTTACAGGCACAAAATTGGCTTCTCATGATGAGTGTTTGATGGGAAAGATAATCTTGGACTCAATTAACTTGGTTAACTCTCTCCTCATTAGCTCTTTAATTTTGGGGTTAACGAGCCTTTATTTTATCATCACAGGCATAACATTGGCCTCCAATTCTATAATATGTTGGGCGAACTTTGGATGAAAACCTTTTAGGTCACTATATTCCCAAGCAAAAATGTCTAAATATTCCTTATAGAGTTCAATGAAAGCATGCCTTTCTACCTCATTTCTTATCTTCCCAAACTTGAGAAGATTTTCCTTGAAAATAAATAATATGTCATAGTTCTCCTCATTAGTTGACATCACTGCCTTGTGTTTCCTCATATGGTCTCCCTCATGGCAAAGACTTTCAAGGGTGATCAAACCTTTATGAATCTTGTTAGATTTTAGTTGAACAATTTGATCCTCATACTGGTGTTGAAATTTACCTTGGTTGGTGGAGGAAAACTCTACTTCCTACTGTAAGAAATAAACAATCAGTTGTCGTTTTCAAAGACCTACCAGTGGGCTTCATTATCTAGTATTGATGGCCTCACCACCACCTTGACATGTGGCTGAACCTTGGCTTCTTTTAGCTTACTTGGAATGTCAAAGTAGGCTCCCACAGCTGCCAACCTGTCAGCATGTTGGTTCTAGTTTCTTGGCACAACTTGAATGTTAAAGGCTTCAAAATATTCAATTAAGTCCCACACTCTATTTTTGTAGGACCTCATCAAAGGATTTTTTGTAATGTTCAAGCCTTTGACTTAGGTCACTATAAGCTCACTGTCTCTATATGCTTTCAACATTTTGATTCCTTTTTTATTGGCCCATTGGAGACCACAGATCAAGCCTTCATATTCTATTGCATTAAAAGAGCAATTGAAATGGAACCTATAGGAAGATAAATGCTTATTACATGAAGGGGAAACCAACATTTCCCCTGCACCTACTCCATTTTTGTTCCTTGAACCATCAAAAAATAACTTCCACATACCATTGAGGTCTTCTTTAGGTCCAAAGAGGGAAGGCATGAGTTAAATTTCTTCATGTATTAAATAGACACCCATTTCTCTTTATTCAACACCTTCCAAAGGGTTGAGAAATTGATTATCCCCTAATAGCTCATCCAAGAACAAGTCTAGAATCTCTTCAAGATAAGTATTCAGTTCTTGACCAATTATAAATTCATCCTCATCAAGGATAGTACAATTGATGTTTATGCTATCTGGTTGATGAGGCTCAATGTGAAATTGTGCCATGGTCTCAGCCTTGATTGATACCTTAGTCCCATACCTTATTCTAAATGCCATGTAGGACCAATCTGCTCCTAGATAACCCCAAATTTTTGATGTGAATTCTCTAGATAGGCATAACACAAAGTGAGGAGTTACATCAAGGATCAACACATCTTGAGCCACTGAGACACTAGGAAAAGCATGTAAGGTCATATTCAAATCCTTAATGATACTAGATAGCTTTGTGTAAGAAACATCAAGCTGCACAACTCCCTTGGTATGTAGCCCATATTGGAGGTTCAGCTAATTAGCTATGGACTTTGGCATTACTGAAGTGCTAGCTCCACTATCTACCAAGCAATTATGCACCAAGGAATCACCAATGATTAATTAAATGTAGAAGGGAGAAGGTTTGACTACATTACTTGACCTTTCTCTCATAAGACCCTTAGATGCATTAGTGAGGACCTCAGCTTCTTTACTTGGTTGTTTACCTACATTTGTTGTAACACCTATCTTGGACAAATCTTCTTACATGATATCCAATTGATCGGGCATGGAAAGTTATGTTCCACATTGGTACACTCACATTGGATTTCTTCATTTGTTCAACAATGTTAATTGGTGTACTACTAACCTTTGCTTGTGCTTTGGGAGCCACTACTATTATTTGTTGAATATGTGAGCTTTATGGAAGTGTCGAGACCTTTGGAGTGATAGCAGGCTTGTCAAGATTATACAATGAAGGAATGGTGGTAGGAGGTTACTTAAAGTCTCCATAGTTGTCACCCATATTCCTTATTTTAAATCTTGTTTTTGCTGCCACTAGGACATGAGATTGATTGGAGTTGGTTTGCTGATTGGATGCATAACACTCTTCTTACTCACTGATGACCATTGTAGCATCTGACTAGTTTAGTACCTGATCTGATACTTGTTCTTGTGGAGACTGCTCTAGCTTTGTCATCATGGGGATCTTCATGTTTTGATCGATAAGAGCTTATTGTATCCATAAGCAATAGCTTGTTGCCATTGGTCATTGAGTGCCTGGTTAGAACCATTAGTTGGGATAATGGATTGCCCATAAGATTGATTCTAAGGCATTGTCCCTTCAACCTCTTGAGCCATATTGTTTTGAACAGGAACCAAGGAATTGGAAGAGCCTGCAACATTTGGATTATAGTTGTTTTGTTTAACATAGTTAGGTTGCCCTTGTCCTTGGAAATTTCTTTTGTAGGGTGGCCTATTTTCTTGATAAGACTACTATTGAGGCTGATATGGAGCTTGACGAGGTTTAATGAACTGATCTTACCTTTTTACATTCACTAAATCATTTATCAAAGATTAGAGCATGCTTTTAAGTTATAATTAGTTTTTTTGCTCTTGGGAATCACTCGATCCATTATTGGAGGCCTTTTCTTGCTTAGGTGAAGGTAAAGCAATAATTGTTAGATTTGGAAGAATAACATCAAGTGGGGAAACAACTGTAGGAGGTAGTTTGATCTTAGGGAAAAGAGGCATTGGCAGCCTAGGAGTAAGCTTGTCAGCCTAAACTAGATAATTTTTAGCTTTGATGGCCACCTCGTAAGCATCTAGTAATATATCTTCTACCATGGATTGGATCATTACTACTATGTTGCTGTTTATAGCATTCAAATAGTATAAGAATGCAGAGTTAGGGGATGGTCTAACAGTGGTTGGAATTTAGTCCCAAGCTTTTTGGAATTTTCTGTTGAAGTCTTGCATAACTTCATGAGAAGCTCTCTTGATTATGGTCAATTGTTTTGCTAATGACAAATGGTCACTTTTTTTGCAAATCTCTTATATAAGATTACTCCCAATTTATCCCATGATTGAATAGAGTTAGGAGCTAAACCTCTATACCAATCTAAAGCATTTCCCTTAAAGGATACAACTAACAGTCTGATAGCTACATTTTTTACTATGACATTATGGATATTGTAGAAATTGGCTATGTCTATGATGTGTTCAATAGGAGTTACGACTTGGTCTGTCATGAAATATGGGATGCTTTTGAGGGCTTCTACTGACATAGGGTCATATTATGGAAAATTTAAAGGACTTTAGCCACTAAAACCTACAAAAGCTCTTTGGGAAATCATGGTATCAAGGGGGGCTAACAAGGATCTTCTTGAGTAGGTATACCTTAAGACTAGTTTAGGAAAACATTTTCCTATGTATGGGTGAGTATGGGTGAACCGTAACCTTCTTGCTGAGTTTAAAGTTAATTCAACAAATTCAAAAGGAATACCTTTAGAAGCTAATCTTATAGTCACCTTTGGCATGAAAGATAGTTGTTGTTTTTGCATGATATTGCTGAGTATTTTTTAGAGTCACCAGATACTGAAAGATGAAAGCTACAACCACTGTAAATTGATCAAAACAACATCAAATTTGACCAATCTTCTTCGAAAGTGGTCCCATCGGGCGTGCCAAAAATTGTTTTAGGCTAGAATTGCACCCTCGTGGGAGAGTTTTTCATGCTCTCTCACTCCCAGCTATAATATTGGAACAACCTTAGATTGTGGGTATCTTGTAGTGAGTTTGTACCTCTAGGCTTTTTATGAGGCTAGCTCCTTAGATGCTTCACTTCATCTCTTATTTCCATCACTAAAATCTACTGATGACTAAGGAAAAGGGATAGGAGGATAACATAAAAATAAAACCTGAGCTGATGGAGGTGATGCACCAAATAGAGATTGATCCACATAAGCATGAAATAAACACTAATTCAACATAAGATATTTTTTGCTCACACAACCTCACAACTAGTTAATTTACATAAGTGTTTCATAAACTAGGCTCACTAAACCATACATGAAGCAAAGAGGAATTTCAAAATCCACACCAAGCATCCATTAATGGCAGAAAGAGCTCAAGTTTATACCTACAACTACCTTGAAAACACCTTAAAATAGGCAAGAAAGAAGGACAATGGACATGGAAGAACAATTCTTCACAAGGCCGTCATGCACAATCTCGCTAAACACAATTTTCAGGCAAGAGATAGGTAAAAATTGATCTCTAATGCTTCAAAAGGTCTTTCTTACAAATTTTGATAGGGTTTTTCCTTGTCAAAATGAGGATATATCTTTTTTATGGGGGAGCCAATGGAGATATATGAAAAAAGGGAAGAAAAAAAGAGAAGAGGGAAGTAAACAAAATTCAATAAATGAAATCTACCACCCTCCATGAATTCTCACCCACATTTGGGTTAATTATAACTAATCCTTCTTCTATGAATTAACCACCATTAGCTCTAATAGTCTTGAGTCCCTCTCATTGGTTGAGAAACACACTAAAAGGTAAGAACTTGTTGAGGATGATGATGTCATGATCCACTAAAAAGAAAAAGTCCAAGAATGTCTTTAATGCTTGAGTTACCTTTTCTAATCACATGATCTTCATTCACTTCCACACCATCCTTCACTTGTCTTACACGTATAAGGATAAAATACCCATAACTTTGAATCTGGACTGAGTCATGTTGCCTTTGAATTGAGCAACTATTTGTCAGAGATGATGACCATGTCAATAGATGAGAGCCTCTCCATTAATTGTATACACCAGCTCTTGCTTTTAAACCTAGGCCAAATCTTTTCTATAAATGGCAAACCAATCTAAGGAAATTGGTTTTCCTGTATCCATTTATGTCGATACAAGTCTATAAATTGCGTAACTTCTTTTGATCTTTTAAATGCCAATGACTACTTATAGGGGTTCATATTTTGATGTTTTTGGGCCCGTCATCAATTCCTTTGGATAACTTATTTCATCCATTTTCTTCAGATAATTTGCTTAAACCCTTCTCGTAGATAATTTGTCTGAAGGAATTGATGTCTTTAGACTTTATAAAAATGCCCCTTTCTGAAAAGGAGGTACCCGTCAACTTTCTTGAAAGTGACCCCCTTTTTTATCCTTTGAAATTTTTAAAAATCCCTTTAGAGGAATTGAAAATTACCCTTCATAAGAATTGAAAATCACCCTTCGGCTTATTTGTTTGGACCTTTCGGAAAGAAGACCCCTCTAAAATTTTGAAATGGTCCTCAAAACTTTGAAAATGACCTTTTAAAAAAGTTGAAAAGGTCCATTTCGAAAGAGAAAGTGACCTTTTGGCTTTTTTGAAAAGGACTAATTCCTTCGGAATTTTCTAACTTGGACCATTCAAAAAAGGAAGTGCCATTCAAAAAAAGTTGTTTCAGACAAAATATTCGAAAGAATTCAACACTTAGCCAAAAAAGGCCCCAAAAGAATGATCAAGTAAAGACTTAGCCGAATAAGAAATTTTGCACTTAGATTTTTGGCTTCTAGGCTTATCTTTGAACACTGTTGTTGGATCCTTGAAAACCTACTTGGATCCTCCTCTAAGCCATTGATCCACTACTTCATCAAACAATGCAAGAGCTTTAGTAT
This sequence comes from Torreya grandis, assembly GCA_037957365.1. Taxonomy (NCBI): domain Eukaryota; kingdom Viridiplantae; phylum Streptophyta; class Pinopsida; order Cupressales; family Taxaceae; genus Torreya; species Torreya grandis. The sequence goes on along the minus strand of JARHVA010003069.1, from coordinate 2,172,155 downwards.
GTGGGCCAAAAATGGCCAACAAGTACCATATACTAAAAGAGTGTAGATGAAATGATTCTAAAGCATGCCCCAACTAAATTTTATAATTGTGAATGTGTGGAAGCCAATGACATAACCCCACTAAACCTGAAAATTGATATAGGTACCATGTATTGAATGAGTGTGGATAACATGTTTCCAAAGCATGCCCCCACTAAATTTTGGAACTGTGCCAAGTGTGGATAAGATGTATCTATGACATTACACCACTAATATCCCCCCCTTTGAGGTGAGGGAAATATAAGAACTGAATAGTTACCTCACCTCAAAAGGACAAGACAATTGTATAATTTTTTAATGTAACCATGTAGTATACAAGGAACATGTCTAGGTAGATGTATCATTAAAGCACATAGAACCAATGTGATCACATTTAGGTGTAAGATGCATGATAAATATTATTGAAACATTTAGATAGTAAAAGGATAAGCTTAACAAACAAATAAGCACACACATAAGAGCACTCAAAATCAAGTCAAAAGGCAATGGTCCAAGGAGACCAAAAATAAGGGGAATGTTCAAATGCCACATGCTCAAAGGGACATGACTTAGTCAAATGCCCATAGAATCAAGAATGACATATTCAAACATCTATACAATAAGTAATAACATATGGAAATTTGAATACAATCATACATAGGCATGGGGGCCGTGAGTAAAGGAAAATATTTACATGTTGGAACAAGGAATATAAAAGCAAGGTAATACACTCAAGGAAGTGCATAAAATAAACCATAAGCAACCAACATAAATATGTCATAGTAGCCCATGGATCTAATGTGTTAGGAAAAGATGTCAAGTATATAACATTGCAAGTACCCCATGTAAGATGTAATCATGAATAAGAGGCATGTGTAAGTACATATGTAATCTCAAACATGATAATGTAAAGTGATCATCGAATCATATAACCTATGTGTATCAAGATCAAAGAAGCAGATGCCCCTAATGTCCATATGACATGAGTATAAAGAAGTCCCCACAACTGAAATAGGAATATATCATGTGTTTGTGTATGCCTGTATCACACTCAATTAGAAGTGTGACACAAATGTAGATTTACGAGGAAATGAGTATGCCATCCATTAACATGGAACTAACAAAAAGATACAAAGGAGCCAATAGAACATGTAAGTGCTGAAAGTTTGTTTTGGGGTTTTGAATATTTTTGATATTTTTGGTATTTTTTTGGCATAGGTTTAATCCAGTAAATTCTCATCCTCAAAAGGTGTAGGGCCACCTGTAAAGGATTTTAAGCTTTGTTTATATTGATTTAGTGCCAACATTTCAATGTTTCTATATAATTATTTACCTGAACCAATAGTGCAGGCAAATGATCATGTCCAACATGCTATAAGAAAATCTCTACACCCATATGATGAAAGTTTACACACATGTTTATAGTATATAGCTTAGCGTTACACTCAACTAACAAATTTTTCCTGAACTTTAGTTTTAAATATGATTCATTTGTTGATATCCATTTAGTTTAAGCTTTGACATGTGGGCCACAGGTAATGGTTAAGTTAATCTACCCTTTATATTCTAGATCCAAGGGATAATATATTAGTTCATTTATAGTATTTCCCAATCATGCAGGAAAAGTAATCCCACAAGTTGTATCCCACTTGTTTGGATAAAACCCGATATGGTGGCAATATACCCCATCAAAATTGGCAGTAATAGTAAAATCATCATACTTTTGTCACTTTGAGGTATGCCTTTCTTATAAAAGATAAGAAGTATGTTTCCTTTTACCTAATGTGGACACATTGTGTATGCATCCTTCATTATTATATTGTTGGATTAGATTTTACAATATCGCACATTGATGATTAGTATGACCAATGATCCGATGGTAATTATAATATGGTACTCCCTTTGTGGGGAGTAATCTATTACCTAAACTGTGTCTAGTAGAAGGTAAAGAAATCATTCAATGTTCAAGTAACAAAGATAAGATGGTATCAGTGGTATCATGTTCTGTTGTGATATGTAGTATTTAGCCTTTTGAGAAGATTCCACATTATCCATGTGATGTACTTGCATTCAACCCTTATAAGGTTGACACAGTCCTTTTAACTAAGAGGGATGTATGGAATAACAAGCATTTACATGCTCATCTATTAGTTTTGATTTGCCCTTTTTTGTATTTAATGTTATATTTTTTACAAGTGGGTTTAACTTATATACGCTAGGACCCTTAGGTTCCAATAAGTTATGTGACATGTGCTCTAGTGGGTCAAATTTTAAATTTTGTATTTTCTCATCTATCATATCATAAGTTATATCATCATCACTATTATAATAATTTGAGATGTGGCCATATTTTTGCTTGGTATTGACCAATAAAGGAAGTTCAAATGTTACGGGCTCTTTTGTTTATATTGGCGCTTTTGGTAATTGTTCTTACTCTTTATGTGCATCTATATGCACTTAAAGATATGTTCCTTATTTGTATTTTATGACAAAAGCATCATTATACTTGACTCACCTATTTCATACAAGTGAATATGCTCAAGATGTATGGATTGTTGAGGTGATATTACTGTAGGAATACCCTTAGTTTTATAATGTATCATTTTACAAAATTGGAAGGGTTCAACATCGATATGCATGGATAATAAGGTCCCCTCATGTATGAATTTTACACATCGATGAAGTCTAGATGGGACAATTTCCATTAAATGTATGCAAGGTCTACCCAAAAGTAAATTATAATGTAAGGATTGAGACATGACCTATAAAGTAGTTGAAATTATTTTTGGTCCTAAGGTCACATCCAATATAATTTATCCAACTAGAGGGCTATGTGAATTGTCAAACCATTTTATGTGCACACCAGTGTTTTGAATAAGGCTTGTGTTGATACCCATGGTGGTTAGGAATTACATACTATAAATGTTTAGGCCTGATCCATTATCAATGGGCACTTTTTTGATACCTTTACTTTGTATAATTACTTATATGAACAAAGGAAAATTTTGGTCAATTATATATTTGGATGGTAAATCTGTTGGATCAAAGGTGATTAACTTGTTGTTGTTCTTAAGATCCTTCATATTATTCACAAAATAAGAAGGCTCAATATCACTTGGAACTTGTGTTTCACACAATGCTTCATATAAGACATCCTTATAAATAATAGATTACTTTAAAAGCTCAAGGATTGAAATTTTTGCATGCATGTTGCTCAATTGCTCAATAATGTCATATCCATTGGATTCGATTCCCAGCTTAGGCTTAGGAGGCACTTGTATATTAACAGGTGGCAAGATGGGTTGAGCAACCTTACCTCTTCAAATAGTAATAGTATGGACTATGGAGTTTAATATAAGTCATGGGTGAATAATGGGTGTGGGATTGTAGCTATCATTCTAATAAGATATAGGCACAACAAAAGGTTGAGAGTATACATTTTGGCATCTAAATGTTGGTTCTATAATATTTCAAAATAAATTTTGAAAAGAGATTAAGTGTTGGTTTTGCTAAAAAATTATTTCCTTATTGGCACATATTTGCTTGTAAGATTTGACAAGGTAAGTAAGGTAACAAACCATAACAACTATGACATATTGGAATCCAAAATGGGTAATAGAGGCATCCATGTTGCACATATTTTATGATAATTAGGGATCAACAATAGAAGAATCAGAGAACCCTAATTTAACCTAGGGTTTGAAGTTCAAAGATCGGGGTTACCAAATGTTTTACCCTAAAATGATCTAGATTGGGGTTATCTAGATGTTAAATGGGCACATAGAAATGGAATGACAAAAGGGTGATAATTAGATATATAACAAGCCAATTAGATGTTAAACTTAGTTATAAGTATATATTAATTTATTATGCAGATGTAGTCTAACTATTGAAAGTACATCTATGTTAGATATAAAAATGATAAAGAAGTGAAATACTTAGGTTGTTTTGATGTTAATATAGTTATGGATATATAACAAGTAGAAAGCAGGTGAGAAAGAGATTCTATAATAGTCATCATATTTTGGTTCTGATGCTTCTGGTTCTCTAGATAGTAATATTAGCCTAAGACAATTGCATCGACACTATTATTTGGGTTTGATGCTAGTGTCCTATACAAAATATCTACTGAAATAGGATGTAACCACCTACATGCTTTTAGGTTTTACTTTGACTTTACTCTAGTATATTTAGATTTGGGTCATGGAACTTTGCTCCTTGTGAAATGGCAAAACCATAGTTTTCCATCTTCATAATGACCTTAGGGAAAATGTATTAGTGGGCACATGGTGTTGAGCTGACCCAAAGACCCATTTATCAGTGGGTGTTACCTACATAAATAATACTCTGAAGAGGGCCTCACATGCATGTAGTTCTTTAATATGTGTTGGTTTGTGTGTGAATCATAAAATATGTGTAAATCAAGTACAACAATGACCTAACTTGTAACTTGGAAAATCAAACTCTTGGGTTGCTCTTTTAGTACTCAAGACTTGTAGATGTGCAGTCCCTATGATTGATATGGAAATAAAAATAAATAGGGAATCTTTTGATTAATTGAATTGTATTTGAATGTTTTTTAGTCATTTACTAGGTATTCTTAGGTGTTGTATGTTTTATAGGTTTGTAGTTTAGGAATGATTGAGGGTTGATCTTGTATTTATATCATTCCCTTTAGAGTAGTAACTCGCATTAAAGCAATTAGGGTGACCATTAGGATACATTTCATTTGTAAATTAGATGTCATTAGGGAACTAGACATTTGCATCAAGACAAGACAGTAATGTTGATGCTACTATCTATCCTAAAAGTTAGTGTCTAAGGAGCAAGAAAGTAGGTATAGGTTTTGAACTTGTAGAGATGGAAGATAAGTACATTTTAAGCATTATGGGCAAGATAAAAGACTTGGGTCATCAACATAAGACTAGTCTAAATAAGATATATAGGCCAAGGGGCACAAAGATAAAGTATATGTGAGACATGTAGAAGTGGGAAAGGTAAAGAGCTGAGAGGAATAACCAAGGTCTGAGTTTTCCAAGTGTACAAGACTAAGGTGCTATATAATCATAAAATATCATCTACATAGGGTAACCTAAAATATAACCACTACTACTATGCTTACATTGGTGGCAAGATTATGTATTCATTATGAAATTAGTGCTATTAGTCAATGTCCACATAACATTTCTCATGCTCAACCATTTATGCATCACATATGTTAAAACTACACTAAACCCTAAGTAATAAATCCATTAGTGTGATGTTTCCAATAAAAAAAAAAACTTGATACCAATAGAAGATGAACATACCAAACATTGCCAAATAAAGACTCATGATGATAATAACATTAGCTTCTACTTTTTAGTTTAGTCCTTGGCTTGATAGTGAATACTCCTGGAAAATAAAATAGTCATCCAATACAATGGATGTTACAAGTTGTAACTCTATAACTATAGTGTATGAGCTAACAACCAAAGCCAAGTATCAAGCTAGACTTAAATGTTCACACCAACAAAGAGGCACTGAGTTACTACCTATGTTCCAATAAATGGCTCACAATTGGTCTTATTGTAGAAGCTGCTTAATACATGTTTCTTTAGGAGGCTAAAACATTAGATGTTGCATAAAGATTAATAATTATAGAAATAGGCACACCTAGACACTTTTATGGAAATTTGAGATTAAAAATAAGATCTTGAATTGAATATACTACCACCCTAAAAATATGCTTATTTTCTATTACTAATTGTATACACATAATAAGTTTGTGATCAAAAAATAAATGTTATAAACTAAACAAGAGCACGATTCAATGATAAACATAATTTGAAATGAATACCTTTAATATGAGCATGAAAGAAGAATAAGGTTGCATTACCTTCACATACCGATATGAAAGCTCCTACTTCATTTTGTCAATTTACTTCTTGATGTGCAAATAGATGTGGGCGCTCAATAAACTACATGCAATGATACAGGTAGCATGTCCCCTTATATGATGCTTGATTTACTTGATGCACGAGAAAATGATGAGAGGATTTATGTTTCAAATTGACATAACTTTGTTATGCCTTGAATACTTATTGAAATGAAGGGAGGATGGTTGGATTTATATGATTTTTAGTATGATATGAATTTTTGATCTTGATACAAGATCAATGGTTGAAATTGAGTCAAATTGGATGGTTGGATCATAAATGAAAGTGGTCGAGGAGAGGATGGGCTAAGTATGGGCATATCATAGTTTTTTCCTTGCATTGGGTTTGAGGAGATTGCATGGGTATTCGAGTGGTTTTGATGATGTCGTGATGGGGGTTGATGCAAGGATTTTAAATTTTATTTGTTTATGAAATTATGGATATTAAATGTGCATGGGATTTATTATTAGACATGGGTTAACTAATTAACAATGGTTAATTGACTAACCGATGTGGGATTGGCATGACCAAGATAGAATGTGATTAATTGGATTGGGGGGGAATGTTGTGAATAGACATGAATTAATCTAGGGATATTAGTTGATGATGGTATTAGGATTAACATGATGATATAATTAGGGTTACAAGTGAAATGGTAGGATTAAGGATGAAATGATGGTTGAATTAGGGTTTTGTTAGTATGATTAGTAAACAAGGCAATGATAGCTAAAATTGACACGTGGCGTCTAATTATATGTGTCTACATTTTTACCCTCTTTGAAATGGAATTGCAAGAAACTAGTGGAGTAACATATTTTCAAAGAAAGAAGAAATTGAAAAAAAGGGCACAAGAGGATGCCCTTGTGGCATGATGATGATAAGTTATGGATATAGATGAAAATGAGAGATGAGTTGGGTAGGGATGATGCTACCTCGATACGGTATGTGGGGATGAAAGACACAAATTTTTTCTCAAAATGAGAGGAGGCGATTAAGATTAAAAGATCAAGGGGTGGTTGATAAAGAAAGAGGTGTTGGGTTATAATGAAATGTGATGATCGGATAACAAGATGATGATGATGGATATGGATGCTAGATGTTGGTATGGATGCTATGAATATATGAGATTAACTTGTGGATGATATTAACCCACTTGAGTTAATGCTTAAATGTTTTGATTTTTGATCAAGATGGATGGATTTTCACCAAGAAACAATATATGAAAGGGAGCGGACTAGGAAAAATATATCCCAATGATAAGTTACATGCTTTTATTTCCCATGAGCAATGATATATACAAGGAAGCGGACTGGGAAAAATATATTTTAATGATAAGTTACATGCTTTGATTTTCCTCAAGTAATGATATATGCAAGAAGGTATATTTTGGAATGATATTTGTATTTCTAAATTAGTCCTCGTCTCATTTGTTGTAATATTTGGAAAGAGATCAGAAAAGATCATCAACTTCACATTCTTATTAGGTTGTGACATGAAGTCATTAGTAGGTGTATCAATATCATTGACTTCAATAACATTTACCTCAATTAGATCTTGAATATTAAGTCTTAACCCAAGGAAAATGTTCATAGAGTGTCTTGCACATCTATGTTAGTCACAATAAACATTGACATCAAACCTCTTAGATTGTGGCTTATTCACATCAACCTCCATTGGTGGAGGAATAGATATGATGTTTCACTCAAGTAGATTTTGTAATATCTTATGAGTAGGTTCATAAAATCATGTAAACTTTCATCTTTGAGGAAACGAAAGGATAATATTAATCGTAGGTTTTGAAACTACATTAATTATCACTCTAAGCTCATTCTTAAACATCATTTACCTTAGATTTAAATATATATTTGCTTTGAAATTTCACACTAGAATATATTAGAGGATTGGACATATAATTCATTTTATTCATTGAAAATAGCTTCATTTCACACTCTTTAACCATATGGAAAAAATCATCAAAAGTTTAAAAACACTTGAACATAATTGATTCATGTAGTGGAACAAGTAGGGTTTATTTTAATATGTCTTGCAACTCATTATTATCCATTGGATTTGTCATCTTAAAAAGCATAGTCTTGTAACAAAGCACATAATCGTTGATAGGTTCATTGTATCCTTGCTTGAGTTTTGTAATTTGAGCATAGGATAAGTTTTTACTAACGCTGATATAAAAGTGTGATAGGAACTGATGAATCAAGGGATTGAAGGCATGCATTGATTGGAAAGGGAGGTCATAGAACCATCGTACGACATAATCCTCTAGAATCCTTGGAAATAACTTAATCAATAATTTATCATTGGATTCATATTCTAAACATGTTGCATGAAAGACTCTAAGATGCTCCTCTAGATCCCATTTAACACCATATAATGTGAGGTAAGGTGTAACAAACCCTGTAGGTAAAGGATATGGTAAAATCGATGGGGTCAATTGGTTGTGTCATAGTCCTTGAGAATTAGTCAAATGTCCCACTCTAGCATATTTTTTTCCAAATAAGTAAACTTTAACTTGAAGATCAAGGATAGTTTGCATATGGGCATGAGTAATAGGCACAACAGATTGAGTAGAAATAGCTTATGTAACATGAGAAGCCATCCTAGGGGGCACAAAATTATGTTTTTATATTATTTTATTATATTTTAACATTAATATATAGGGGAAGGTGTTGACCAATAATGTATTTAGAGGGTAAATACCCTAAATCAAAGGGTATGAAATTATTTTTAGCAAGAATTTCTAGATAAAACTGTGTCAAATTTTTTACATCAATGTTTCAGTTCACACTCCACGAACCATCATCAGGATGAGAGAATAAAATGAATAGTTTGCAGACTTAGGCATTATATTTAAAGATATTACAATGAAACTCATTAATATCAAGGGGTTGGGAGGACACTACAAAGGAAAGATGCAAAATCATTATTAAAATTGAAAAATAGCAAAAAGGATAAATAAATATTCATGAATGTTTTAATTAATATGATTTTCAAATAAAAATTGACTTAAAAATAAAATTAAAAATTGAAAAGACAATTTAAAGATTGATATAAAGGAAAAATATAAAATAAAGGTAAAAAGGCTGCAGGTGGGAGGGACAAAGAATTAAAATGAAAGAAAAAATTAATAATATTAAAGTGGGTATGAAATTTTCGCTATTTTCTACATTTTTTACAGTATAATCAAAATAGCTATGAAATGTCAAGTAATATCCGATGCAATTAACTACAATATTTTTCTTAGTAGATCCCTTATAAATTACATAGATGTTCAATTATGGTACTTTTCATTCATGACAGGTGACTAATGTACCATACAAAACAAACACTCCCTATGTCTATCCCATTGATGGGATCATTAGTTAGCACTTTTCAAATTTCAAAATAATTTAAAAATATATATAATAATTCAAAAATAAAAAAACTGTCAAATATTTAAAAAAGCAAAAGTTAGGACCTAAGCTTGACATGATTGCTATATTACACTATTTACATATGTTGTTTTGGTATATTGGATATTATTTTTCATACATGTGCATTTCATAGTATATGAATGTGATGTAGCACATACAAATCATACATAAACACATAGATGTTGGACTCTCTTACTCCCAAAGACCATGTTAATGTTGGGGGCATCTTATTCAATGGGTCACATTATCATAGGTTACATATTTATTTGACCTTATACCATGTTGAGCTACCTAGATTGATTACACATGTCATGTTATTTAATCATATATCACATAGTGATACATAAATATGTTATTTTAATATGCTATGAAACTGACATACATGAATGGTGTAAAATAATTTTCACTTATTCTATGCTTCATTGATGTTGTTACTTTCATGCATGATAGACTAATCATTGTTTGTCTATTGTGTTTGACCCTTGGCCTTGAGTGTGTGACATTCATTTTCCCTCTGTTTGTGATATCTCTATGTCCCTTGATTGTGGTCCCATTGCCTTGCTTATTGTGATATCTTATTTTCCCTTATTTATGTCCATTGGACTTGTATATTGCAACATATTTATGTTCCTTGTATGAAGCCCTTGCCCTTAAGTGTGTTGTGTTGTTATGAGGGGATTAATCTCGAATTGTTTGTTGAACTTGTTATGGTTGTTAATCTTGTTGAGATTGTTGAGTTTTTGGGTGTTGAAATCTACATCATACACCTCCCCTTTATGTGCATGTCATGATTCATATCATGCACCTCTTTATTTTGTAGGCTTATTTGGTTCTTATATCAATGATGGTTACTAATAAATGCCTAATCTATACATTTATCTTGACATGACACTTATTTTCCATGCATTACATATGTTACATATATGCATTGATGACATATACATTTCAATGATGACATTTTCTCCACATTTTGACTTGACTATATGTGATTACATCTTCATACATGACATGATACAATTAAATTTTACTTTGAGATGAGTGACTTATAAGCACCTCAAAAGTGAGGCATATTAGTGGGATTTTCATGGAGACACAAGACTCCATGAATAGACAAATCATATTTTGGTACAAAATATAGATTTTAGAGATTCATAATGATTCAAATATCAGATTGGTTTAGATATGTGATAGTTTTTTCGTGTTGGTACAAAGGGGAATATTTATGCATATTCACTCACTTTGTAGACACATGATTTATAAATTAAATCACGTGAGTTTATATGCCAGGCAGGTGCACATGATTTCTTGGGATAGACAATACATATTTTGACATAAAGATACATTTGAGATATCTTTTATTATATTTCAATATATAAGCTTAACATTGTATATCATTTGGAATAGATTCAATGGGTTAGGATGCTTCTTCATGCACATACACAATATGGCAACTTACATTTGGCATTGATTTAGTGAGGTATGATACTTGTTCATGTACATTTATAGGTCTTTGTATTGAGTAATATTATAGTTGTTTATATGCAAAATATAATTCAATGACATTAGGTAATGAACAAACTTGAATCTAAAAGTTCATCTACAATGGTCGAGTAATGATTTTTTATTTAATATATGTTGAGGTTCAACAACACTCAATGACCATAGTGTGACCCATCATAAACCCATTATGTGGTTCCCACCTTACCATCTCAAGGTTTAAGTTCAATTATTTGAGTTAGTGCAATTGAGGTTTAACAATGCTCAATGGTCTTATCACTATTCTGCATTCATTAGGGTAAGGGAATTTACCTTCCCAACCATGGGTTTGCATGGTTAAATAAATTGGGGCACAATTACCCAAACTCGCCATTTGCTTCAACAATGGAGGATGATTCTCCAATACTTAAACAAAGAAATGTCATTTCTAACAAGTTATAGGCAAATATGGTTTACTAACATACCATTATACCATTTCTTTGCTCTTAAAATTTTTTCAATTTTCAATTTTAGATTTTAGATTTAACATATAGACATTGACTACTAAATTTACATTGCATATTTTCATGGAGAAAATTTGTTCATTTGGATGCATCTCCCAAAGGCAAAGTGTGATGTAGACACTTAGGTATATTTTATCTTTTTAGTCCAGTATTTGTATTGCATTTGTAGATGCTAAAATATAGTATTAGTCTCGATCTCTTTAGTAATAATATTCATATTTAGCATATGCCACTTGTAAATTCTATTTCAATATTAAAAATTCAAATTAATGTTTAATTGTCATACTTTACAATCATAGTTACACTCAAGTTTCTATCTTTATTAGTAATGCCTTATCCAAATTAGGGTAAAAAATAGCTAGATGGGTTGAATTCAAGGAATTGTTACATAACAAGTTTTATCATATTGAGAATAAAATAAGTAGAATTAATTTATATGAGGAAGTAATTAAAATGCGTAGTATTATACCTTATAATTTCATATACAATCCATGTTAATGGGCTTGAAATTGGAAGATGAAGGCAATTTGATCAAATACATGGTTGGTGTTCATATGCCTTAGGAGACACGTCTTTTCGAGGAAGCTAAATGATCTTGACGAAGCATGTTTGAATGCATAATACATTGACAAATGAAAAATCGGAAGGAATGGGAGAATCCTAAAATAAATTAGTCCACAAATGTATCCTAATATGTATCAAGAGAAAAATCAACCTTACAAAGTGTTTTTATTGTTTTTGGTTTATGGGATAAATACCACATGCACAATGAGCTAAAACAACAAAATACACTAAACTAAGGTAATATAAGTAATTAAAATAATAAGGCCCAAACTATGCCTAAAAATATAGACTAAAAGTACTAAGCAGATGATTGAAGAACCAAAAGAAAATATGAAAGTGTCGTAACATTGAAAAACCCGAACCACAATTTGTTCTTGCATAACTAGATATTTAGACTTATAGAACATAATGTTCCTCAAATTAGAAGTGTGATTTAATTAAAATAATGTTATGCATATTTCATCATTACTTGCATGAAATTGATAAGGATTATGTTGATGATATTTTTATAAATTCAAATAAACATGAAGACCATGTTAAAGACTTGTCAAATATATTTGAATGATTGTGAAAATATAATGTTCGGATAAATCATAAGAAGTTTGTCTTTAATGTTACACTTATAAAGTCATTGGGTTTTATTGTAATTTATATCTCAACATGGTATCAAGGTTTATCCCAAGAAATTAAAATCGATGGCATTCGATAGTTCATAGCTTAATTAGCAGACAAGGGCCAATTATTTTCTATGTTATTATGAAAAGGCAACAAATTTGAATAAAAGATGAAAATTGTCAAAGTGATTTTGATGAAATTAACGAATATCTAGATAATCCACCAGTCATGATGTTTCTTATTCCTAATAGACCACTATTACTATACATATTTGCCACTCAAAATTCCTTGGGTAATTTATTATCACAATATGATAATTAACAAAAATATAACTTTGTGGAAAAGTAAAATATGATAATAATAATGTGTGTGTATGTGTGTGTTTGTGCGCATTACGTTAGTTGCATATTGGTTAATTATGAACAAATATATAACTAAATGGAAAAGTTGTGTCTAGCTATTATGTATTCTACAAAAAAAATTAGGCATAACATGCTTAATATTGAGACTTAAGTTATTAACAAGATTGATCCTTTGAGATACATTATGTCTAAGCCTTACCTATCTAAACACATAACTAAGTGGGTCATGTTACTCATAAAGTTTGATCTTAAGTTTGTACAATACAAATTTATGAAAGGAAAATTTATTATTGATCAACACAGCTTGGATCCTTTGTTAGATTATACTCCCATCAATGAAACTTTTCGAGATGATTTTGTTACGTATACCAATTTTAATAATAAATATACCATGTACATTGATGGGTCCAAATGTGATTCAAGTAGTGACACCATAGACCATGCCAATAACATATTAATTAAACTTTGCATCTACCAATAATATAGTAGAATACAAGTCTTTTATTTTATGTTTGCATGTTCCTCGTGCTTTAAAGATAAAATCCACAAAAGTATATGGTTATTATCAGATTGTCATAAATCAAGTCATATTTGCTTACCCTGCTAAAGAAGATAAACTATAATCATATTAGGATATAGAACATAATTAAATCACCTACATCAATGACTTTGAGATTAGTAATATTCTTAGAATAAATAATCACCATGTTGATGTCATGGTTAGTGTTGTTTCACTTATTCCTATTGATATTATAGATGATCACGTTATACTCACTATCAAGAGATTATAATAAAAAACTATTTCATTAACAACATTAGATGAGTTAGATGTATTTTCCATTGATAATGATGCCGACATCCCAAAATGGTATGCTGATAGTTATAAATGTATATCAAATGAGACTATACATACAAATTTTTGGAAAAAGTAAAATTAAGAAGAGATGGCATTAAATATATTATCATTGGTGATAGTAATTTTAGGAGATCCTTTGCTGATCAATTACTTAGATGCCTTGGACACGAATAAGCTAAAATTTTCTTATAAGAGGTTCATGATAGAGAATGTGGTGGTCGGTTTAGTAGAAAATCAATGTCATATAAACTATTACAAATAATTACTATTGGCATCCTATGGAACATGTGTGTGAAGAGTTTGATTTTTTTCATAATAAATTCCAATGAAACAATAATTTAACACACACATCATCTCAAAAATTACAACCTATTATGTCACTATGGCCATTTTATATTTGGGGTTTCAATCTAGTTGTAAAAGTAAATCCACCATCATAGAATCTCAAAAATTTAATATTATGGCTACAAGGTATTTTACCAAATGGGTTGAGGACATTTATTTAGTGTATACCATGAGTGATGGCATCTATATATTTCTAATGACACATATCATTTCTAGATCTAGTATCCCCTTTGAGATCAATACATATAATGGTTTGTCATTCGAGAATAAGTTAGTAAATAAGTTTGATGCTAAGTATAAGATTCAACATACATTTTATTTTTATTACTACCCTAAGGGGATTGGTCAAGTTGAAGCTAAAAACAAGACAATTGTGAACATATTAATTAAAATTAGTGCTAAACATGGTGAATATTAGCACAATAAAATTATTTTTGCCTTATGGGCTTACAGTATGAGTTTTAGGACAACTACTAGGGCAACCCATTAATCTCTTTTTTATTGTGTGGAGGCAGTTATCTCTCTCAAGCTTGAGATTCCTTCTATACACATATCACTTAAAATCCTTATTAATGATGAACAACATGGAGAGAAAATATTACATTATTATAAATGTTATATGAAGCACATCGACATGTTATTAAGCACGTAATGGGTTATCAGAATTTCATAAAGATAGATTACAATAAAAAGATAAAATCAATAGAATTTCATATCCATGACTTGGTACTAAAATACAATAAAATGAATATTAATGTAGATAAATAACATAAATAAAAATTCAAACCAAATTGGCTATGGCCCTTTGTTATTACAAACAAACTTGGTATAGGGTCTTATCACCTGGCTACATTAGAAGGAAAACCTTTGAATATGCTAATGAACATCATGCACTTGTGTTGTTTCTATACATGTTTCAGTTTTTCCATTAGGGGAATCATATGCACATGTTCCTTATGAGTTACTCACTATATATATATTGCTATGATGAAAACGTATTACTTTTATGCACTTTCCATGCTACATTTTTTTTACGTATGGGGACATGATATCACATATGTTTCTTCTTGATATTTAATCAATACATATTTTCTATTGATCCTCTCACACCCTTATTTATATCAATATTTCTTCACTTATATATCATGATATGACATTATATTACATATACCTAGTCATAAGATTGGTTTTCAATCGATGCTTCAGTTACTTTATTTTTCTATGTTAGGGGCATAATACTTTGCCATAGTTTGTCTTACCATTGGGGAAATTGTAACTTGATTATCACCATAAGCTTAATTTTATTTATATTTTTCACATAAAAACCTTCAATTGAGGCATCACTTCACTCCCTATCACTTGAATACATCAGGGCATGTCCTTTCCTTGTGTTATCTCATCTTCATATGAGGGTCCACACAACTATTGATATTTACACAATGTTATCAATTTTATTATGGATTCACATGAAAATATATTTTTACATATATTTGTAGATATTGATATCTAGTAATATACACTTTGAAATGTAATTTTTGACCTACCTTCATTGTACATGACATGTGCATACATATATGACTCTTAATCACCATCCTCTCACACCCACATGCTTTCCATGGGTTTGATCCTCTCTAGTTGATATCATCCACCTACATGAAATCCCATAACATATGAATCAAACATCTCTATATCATTAGATTGGTGATCATGTTCATAATTAAAACCATTAGACTTAAATGGTACTAAAATTCTAGTACCATTCAAATGTGACAGTTTTATTCCCACTAAGTAATGGTCACATCTCAAATTCAAATCATTCATATGTGTGAGACTATATGTTTTGAATATTGATGGCATGATAAAGTACCTAAGTATTCACATATAAATATGAATTATGTCTAAGCCCATTCCCCATCTAGCAAACATCTATCAATCCTACACAAAAACTTACACATTTAAAGAGATTACCTTGGTTTTTTCAATTTACTAATTGTCCACAAGGAGAAAGTCTTATCCAAGTTATAATCACCTAAAATCCAAGCCAAATATGTCATTTTCCAAGTGTCAAAATATATATCACATGTTGCATACATCAAATGAATATTATTGTACATACACAACTAATAGGGAGAACTGCATGTGGTTTACTTCCCTCTTCGGAGTATTGGATATGAAGGCAATGCTCAAACATTTAATGGGGAGTGGTTGGGGTCAAATCAACCCACATTATTTACCATTTTTTAGGCCTAAACTTAGTGTCAATGATGGACCTAGGGTTTCAATAGAAGGAGAAAAATTTATGGGTATTGGGTGCATAGTCAAACCTTAAGATATAAGACATAGATATAAGAGAAACAATCCTAATGGAGTATATGAAAACATAAGAGAAAATTTCACATAGATGAAACCATCAATTTTTGTCTCTATCATCAAATGGTATTGATCAAATTCTTACATTATTGTTAAATCATGTCCATAATCTTGTTCTTGCTCTAAGTGACTTGTTAGTCTAGTTTCCTGCCTTTCTTATCGCCTACATTCAATTTCAGACTTGCACAATACATTTTTATGCTAAGTAACATATCCCTCTTATTAGTTTACATATTTAGTAATTACAACTATCAAATTAAAATCTACCCTTTATATTCAGATTCATGCATCATTTTAATACATTAACAATCTAAACAATATACATAATGTTTATCTTATTAAGGTTCATCAATCTAAAATAAGGTAAAACATATTGGTGAACCTATTTACATATTGACTTTAACCAAACCTTAGGTTTTCCCTTAAGGTTTCAACATTATTTTAGGGTTTAATAATTTTATCTTAGGGTTTTAGAACTAATTTCATATTTCTCCTTATCCTTTGTGTAATCAAAAGTTTTCATCTTTTGCCTCAGGGTTTTACACTCATCTTCCTAGTAGAGCTACTCTCATATACTTATGACTTATCTTCGTATTTGTTCAGCTCATATATTATCAAAAAATATTCTATTAAAAAAATCTAAGAGTTATTTTTAGTTGTATTAAGTGGACAAATACAGTTTTTTTCACATTTTGTAATTTACTATTTTAGTTAAATTCATCTAGAGGTATAATGGTGTACCTATTTTTAAATTAATTTTTGGATTTTTTTATCTACCGATTTATATCAAAACCTTTTTTTTTTCTATAATTCATCATGGTTTTTTTTGAGTGGTAATGTATTTATTATTCACATTGTATGATGGCTATAGTGTATATTCATCATCTATATTTTGTAATTCAAGTAATGATTGTTATAATTACATGTTGTTGGTTTGAAATATTCAATGTAATTAAATGGATCAAATTTATGTACAATAAAACTAATGCTGAAATTAATGATGATAGATTCTTAAATATCCTTACCAGTACATCTTTTATGAATGTTGAGTCCCAATCACTCTCATATGCACCTTTTTTGGTCATGCATTAAGGTTGTGATGGCTACCATCCCTCTATTATGGAGGTCCATGTTGCCACTATCCCAAGATGTAGGTAGATCCATTTTATAATATAAATCATAGATCATTAAAATGTTCCTCCTCATCCTCTTATACTTCCCACACATGCTCTCTATGGCATTTATATGCATATTCAATCAGAAATGCCTATGGTTTATGCTTTTGAAACCATAGTATACCAAATAGTTAATATGAGGGAGTCCAGAGAGGAATTGAAAAAGCAAATGAGTATAAATATCACATCACTTGAGGATAATATTTCATATATCAAGAATCCTGAGCATGCAAGTGTTAATTACATATATGCTTCCCCATTTTAGAATATTGTGCCTCAAAATATTTCATTGCAAGTATGGGTTCAAAATAGAAGAATCTACATATATTGGTTTAATAAGTTTGCATAAGTTTAATAAGACATGAGGATAACTTTAAGGGATATGCTTTGAAACAAGTTAATCACATTGCCTCTTATGCATCCTTTAAGGAAATCAAAATTACAAAATGTTTAGAATTTCATATCCATGACTTGGTACTAAAATATAATCAAATGAATATGAATGTAGATAAATAACACAAATAAAAATTCAAACCAAGTTGGCTAGGTCCCTCTATTATTATAAATAAACTTGGTAAAGGGTCCTACCACCTAGCTACATTAGAAGGAAAACCTTTGAATTTTCCAATGAACATCTTGCACTTGCATTATCTCTATACATTTGTTTTGGCTTTGCCATTAGGGGAATCATATGCACATGTTCCTCATGATTTATTCACTTTATAAATATTGCTACAATGAAAACATATTACTTTTATGCACTTTCCATGCTATAATTTTTTTACCTATGGGGGCATGATATCACATTTATTTTTGCTTGAGATTTTATTGATACATATTTTATACAGAGCCTCTCACACCCTTGTGTCTAGCAATATTTCACCACTTATATATCAAGATATGACATTATATTACATATACCTAGTCATAAGATTGGTTTTCAATCGATACATCAATTACTTTATTTTTCCATGTTAGGGGCATAATACTTTGCCATAGTTTATCTTACCATTGGGAAAATTGTACCCTTGATTATCACCATAAGCTTACTTGTATTTATATATTTCACATAAAAACCTTTAATTGAGGCATCAATCCAATCCCTATCACTTGAATACATCAGGGCATGCCCTTTCCTTGTGTTATCTCATCTTCATATGAGGATCCACAAACCTATTGATATTTACACAATGTTATCAAAATTTTTATGGATTAACATGCACATATTATTTTTAACATATCTTTGTAGATATTGATATCTATTAATATACACTTTGAAATGTAATTTTTGACCTACCTTAATTGCACATGAGATATGCATACATATATGACTCTTAATTACCATCCTATCGCACCCACATGATTTCCATGGGTTTGATCCTCTATAGTTGATATCATCTACCTACATAAACTCCCCTAACCTATGTTAAACAAGTCAATTATCATACTTAGACATCTCCAGATCATTAGATTAGTGATCATGTTCACAAGCAAAACCATCAGACTCAGACAGTACTAAAATTCTATTACCATCCAAATGTGACAGTTTCATCCCCACCAAGTAATGGTCATATTTCAAATTCAAATCATTCATATGTGTGAGACTATATGTTTTGTATATCAATGGCATGATAGAGTACCTGAAGAGTCACATATAAATATGAAGTAGGTCTAAACTTATTCCCCATATAGTAAACATTTATCAAGCCTGCACAAAAAATTGTACATTTAAAAAAATTGCGCTATTTTTTTTTAATTTACTAATTAGTCATAAGGAGTTGGTCTTAGCCAAGTTAGAATCACCTCAAATCCAAGCCAAAGATGTCATTTTCAAAGTCTCAAAAGCTAGATCACATATTGCATACATAAAATGAATACTATTGCACATACACACCTAACACAAAGAACTACATGTGGTTTAATTCCCTCTTTGGAGTATTGGATATGTAGGCAATGCTCAACCATTCAATGGGGAGTGGTTGGGGTCAGCTCAATACATGTTCTTTACCATTTTTTAGGCCTAAACTTAGTGTCAATTATGGACCTAGGGTTTCAATAGAAGGATAAAAATTTATGGGTATTGTGTGCATAGTCAAACCTTAAGATCTAAAACATAGACAAAAGAGAAGCAGTTGCAATAGCATTTACAAAAACATAAGAGAAAATTTCACATAGATGAAACCATCAAGTTTGGTCTCTATCATCAAATGGTATTGACTAAATGCTAACATTATAGTTTAGGCATATCCATAATCTTGTTCTTGATCTAAGTGACATGTAAATCTACTTTCTTGTCTTTCCTATCGTGTACATTCAATCTCAATCTTGCACAATACATTTATATGCTAAGTAACATATCCCTCTTATTAGTTTCCACATTTAATAATTACAACTGTGAAATTAAATACTATCCTTTATATTTAGATTGATGCCTCATTTTAATACATTAACAATCTAAACAATGTACATAATGTTTATCTTGTTAAGGTTCATCAATCTAAAATAAGGTAAAACATATTGGTGAACTTGTTTACATATTGAACTTAACCAAACCCTAGGTTTTCCCTTAAGGTTTCAACATTATTTTAAGGTTTAATAATTTTATCTAAGGATTTTAGACCTAATTTAAGATTTTTCCTTATCCTTTGTGCAATCAAAAGTTTTCATCCTCAGGTTTCCACACTCATCTTCCTATTAGAGCTACTCTCATATGCTTGTGACTTATCTTCATACTTATTCAACTCGTATCTTATCATAAAATATTCTATTAAAAAAAATTAAGAGTTAACTTTAGTCGTATTAAGTGTACAAAAACCCTATTTTTGTTTTCCAAAATATTGTACATTTTTTTTTCAAAATTTGTAATTTACTATTTTCAGTTAAATACATCTAGAGGACAAATGTTGTACCTATTTTCAAATTAATTTTTGGATTTATTTATCTATCGATTTCTATCAAAACCCTCTTTTTTATAAAATTCATCATGGTTTTCTTTGAGTGGTCAATTATATGTTTTTCACATTGTATGATGGCTATAGTGCATATTCATAGTCTAAATTTCCTAATTCAAGCAATGATTGTTATAATTACATGTTGTTGGCTTAAAATATTCAATTTAATTAAATAGGTCAAATTTAAGTATAATAAAACTAAGGCTGAAATTAATAATAATAGATTCTTAAATATCCTTAGCGGTACATCTTTTATGAATGTCGAGTCCTAAGTAATCTCATATGTGCCTTCTTTGGTGATGCATTAAGGTTATGATGGATACCATCCCTATATTATGGAGGTCCATGTTGTCACTATCACAACATGTAGGTACATCCATATTATTATATAAATCAGAGGTCATTATCATGTTCCTCCTCATCCTCCTTTACCTCCCATGCATCCTCTTGATGGCCTATTAGGTTGTGGAGCTAGAAGCTTCACTGATGCAGACAGAGGAGGAGGTTTCAGGAAGGTTGTTGAGTGTGTCAGGCACCAGCATCGGTCAGGCCAATCGATGTCGGCAGGGTAGAGACAGGAAGCAACCAACGTCGGTCAGTAGTCGACCGGCGTCGGCGACCCCCAAGCAGACAGGGACCGACATCGGTCACCTGTGGTTCGAGCTGTGAGTATATTATGGGCAGTTGGTTGACGAACCAAGTGTTTGCATGTTTAGAGATAATTTTAGACTGAGAGCTGCAGATCTAATTATTGTAATTAGGTGTCTAATTATTGTTTGGATGAGATCTATATATTAGACTCATGGATTGTATTGTAAACTAGTGCTAGAGAGTAAGAGAGCAATATTATAAGCTCCTTCTGTGTGTGAGGTGAGCAATGGTGTGTTCCTCCTAGTGCCACAGTACCAAGTGTGGGTGCTGGATTGGAGAATCAGCAGGGTTCTTCATGTATGTATGATCTTGGTCATCAGGTGAGCATGGCTTCTATAGAAGATCTACATGGTAAGTAAGATCATTGATTTGCAGATGTATGTGTGTGCAAGGTCAAGGTTCACAGGTGTGCAAAACCAGATTGATTTGCAGGTGTGCAAGATCAGATAGGACAGCAACTCAACAGGGAGCAAAATCAGGTAGGATCTACTTGGAGTACAGTGTGTACTCAGGTAGAGCAAGAGAGGAAGGCAAGGAACATCCTTCCATAAGTAAGGTCTATTGAGGTGCAGGTTGTTGCAAGTTCAGGGGAGATCTACTTGGAGTACGTTGAGTACTTGTGGAGTGCGTGGAGCACTTGTGGAGTGCATGGAGCACAGGTATAAGGTGAACACCAACTCAGTGTTTGAGTTGGGTGTTGGGACCTAAGAGAGAGAGCTTTGAGAAGAGAATTACTATTCACTTGAGGTGTGGGAAGCCTCTGAAGAGGTGGTGGAGAAGAAGTGGCATCTTCTTTATTGTATTCTTTTCTGTATGAGTATTAATACAAGTTGTGTATTGTCTCTCATATCTTGTGTTATTTCTGGATTCTAGTTACTTGTTGATTCTGGTTATTTCCGCATATTAAGTTGCTTGTATTTGGTAATCAATTGTGTGCTTCTGGTATTCATATCCCAACACGTGGTATCAGAGCTAAGGTTGTAGGAAGTGGTTTTGTGTTTGGTTACAGGTCACTCTCAGGAGTTTCTGATTGAGTAGGAGTAGAGCAATCGCAGATCAAAGTAAGCTAAGAATGGAGGAGTTGAAAAGCACGGATGGTCACTTACGGTCCTATGGAAAGAAAGAACAGGTAAAAGAAGATCGTTGGTTGGTAGCAGATCAGCATGAAGGAACTGAAGATGCAGATGTTGCAGGGGTTGTTGCATAGGATGCTTTGGAAGGTTTCTTGGATAAAGTTGAATCTTGGATAACAGATTTTGTTGCCTCTTTCCATGCAGCCCTAGGGAGAGGAGTTAGTAAGCCTTGCCAAAGAATTGGCAAAGGGGAAGTGAAGCTGAAATTGTAGGCAGAGGCCAACACACGGGTGTTGAAGGAAGTCATGCAGGTCCCAGGTTTGGAGATATGGCTAATTTATTCAGAAAAATTAGGTGATGAGAGATGCACAAGAACTCTCACAGCGGATGCACTTGAATTAGCTGGTGGTAAGAAAATAGGTACTCTTTATCTACTTTTTTATATTACTGATTCTTCTTTTGTTGCGGAGATGTGGCTTCATAGGCTTGGTCACATGAGCAGGAAGGAGATGCATGTTCTTAAGCAGAAGATAGATATATTTGATAGGCTTAAGAACTAGAAAGCCTTGGTGTTTATGGAGGAGATGGCAGAGAGAGACCAGTGGATGGGCTGGATACTTCTGAGCAGGGCAGTTTGAACATGGGACTTGATTCAAAAGAGCTCGCAGGTAAAAAGTCATCACTTACAAGAAAACACAGGTACCGGCGTCGATAGAAAAACCAACGTCGGTAGGAGGTAAGACCGATGTCGATCACGAGGACCGACGTCGGTAGCAGGGGACATCGACGTCGGTAGGTTGGTAGTCAGGGACAGGCGCATGGAACCGATGTCGGTTGGATGCAGACTATGTGGTGACTGAGGTCGGTCACTGTAACAGACTTTGGGTGGACAATAAGCTGTCAAGGAGTCTCAAACGCCCATATGGAGGATTGAAGATGTAAGTAAGCCTCAAATTCGTTATTCTTCTTCTTTATACTAGTTATTGATTGCAGAGCAGGAAGGATCCAGGAAATAGTGGGAGCATGGCATGGAGAGATTGCAGAACCAAGCGAAGATTTGGTAGGGTTGCCAGTAGGTATGAAAGCACAGAGACGAATGGATTCCTTAGTTGAAGAATAGAGAGAACGGACACGTGAGACGGAAGGCCAAGTCATATGGTCTTGAGGAAGCTGTAGGATAGTGGTACAGGTTTTGACAGGGGGATGACAAAGCATGACTTTAGTCAATGCCAGGGTAACTACTGTGGTTTGTCTTACTAGGTGGATGATGAGTCATGACATCATTTTGTTACTGTATGTGGATGGTATGTTTGCTAGCAGGATTTGTACATATAGGGTTTTTGCTGAGCTAAGCGTAAGATTAGTTCAGTGGGTTGCTATGAAGAATTTGGAGCAACAAAATTCTTTGGCATGGGAGACATGGGAGATCACAGGGTGATTTTTGTTTCTAGTAGGAGCTGATATGAATCAGGTGTTGGTGAGGTTCATTACGCAAGATACAGAGCAGGAGCACACTAAGGGCTAGATAGTTCAGTGTCCGAAATCACATGAGGTCTAATATAGACCTGAGTTTGCCCAAGCAGTGGGTATTGTCAGAGAGTTAGAAGCCAATTCAGAGAAGTGAGTTCTCAAGGATGTGAGAGGGACCAGTAGCAGGGATTCATGCTATTTTGGGTCAGGACTTCACTACATGTGTTTGTAGATGCAGATGCGGCAGGGTACTCGAATGACAGGAGGTACACCACAGGTTGTGTGGTGGGTTATCTTTAGGATTGATCTTGGAGAGGGATACAAACTAAGAAATAGATTAGACGGGGTATAGGTACAGTGCAGCTATTTATCTCCAAGTGGGAGATTGTTAGGTTATGGAGCTAAAAGCTTCACTGATGTAGACAGAGGAGGAGGTTTCAGGAAGGTTGTTGAGTGTGTCAGGCACCGGCGTCAGTCAGGCCAACTGACGTCGGCAGGGTAGAGACAGGAAGCAACCGACGTCGGTCAGTAGTCGGCCAGCGTCGGCGACCCCCAGGCAGACAGGGACCGATGTCGCTCACCTGTGGTTTGAGCTGCAAGTATATTATGGGTAGTTAGTTGACAAACCAAGTGTTTGCATGTTTAGAGCTAATTTTAGACTGAGAGCTGCGGATCTAATTATTGTAATTAGGTGTCTAATTATTGTTTGGATGAGATCTATATAATAGACTCATGGATTGTATTGTAAACTAGTGCTAGAGAGTAAGAGAGCAATATTATAAGCTCCTTCTGTGTGTGAGGTGAGCAATGGTGTGTTCCTCCTAGTGCCACAGTACCAAGTGTGGGTGCTGGATTGGAGAATCAGCAGGGTTCTTCATGTATGTATGATCTTGGTCATCAGGTGAGCATGGCTTCTATAGAAGATCTACATGGTAAGTAAGATCATTGATTTGCAGATGTATGTGTGTGCAAGGTCAAGGTTCACAGGTGTGCAGAACCAGATTGATTTGCAGGTGTGCAAGATCAGATAGGATAGTAACTCAATAGGGAGCAGAATCAGGCAGGATCTACTTGGAGTACAATGTTTACTCAGATAGAGCAAGAGAGGAAGGCAAGGAAGATCCTTCCATAAGTAAGGTCTATTGAGGTGCAGGTTGTTGTAGGTTCAGGGGAGATCTACTTGGAGTACGTTGAGTACTTGTGGAGTTCGTGGAGCACTTGTGGAGTGCGTGGAGCACAGGTATAAGGTGAACACCAACTCAGTGTTTGAGTTGGGTGTTGGGACCTAAGAGAGAGAGCTTTGAGGAGAGAATTACTGTTCACTTGAGGTGTGGGAAGCCTCTGAAGAGGTGGTGGAGAAGAAGTGGCATCTTCTTTATTGTATTCTTTTCTGTATGAGTATTAATACAAGTTGTGTATTGTCTCTCATATCTTGTGTCATTTCTGGATTCTAGTTACTTGTTGATTCTGGTTATTTCCGCATATTAAGTTGCTTGTATTTGGTAATCAATTGTGTGCGTCCGGTATTCATATCCCAACATGGCCTTTATATGCATGTTCAATTATAAGTGCTTATGGTTTATGCTTGTGAAACCATATTATAACAAATAGTTACTATGAGGGAGTCCATAGAGGAATTAAAAAATCAAATGACTTGGTATAAGGTCCTACCACTTAGCTACATTAGAAGGAAAACCTTTGACTTTGCCAATGAACATCATGCACTTGCATTGTTTATATACATTTGTTTTGGCTTTGCCATTAGGGAAATCATATGCACATGTTCCTCATAAGTTATTCAATTGATATATATTACTACGATGAAAACATATTACTTTTATGCACTTTCCATGCTACAATTTTTTTACTTATGGGGGCATGATATCACATTTGTTTCTCCTTGAGATTTTATCGATACATATTTTCTACGAATCCTCTCACACCCTTGTTTCTAGCAATATTTCACCACGTATATATTAGGATATGATGTTATATTACATATACCTAGTCGGTTACTTTATTTTTCCATGTTAATGGCATAATACTTTGCCATAGTTTTTCTTACCAATGGGGAAATTATACCCTTGATTATCACCATAAGCTTAATTTTATTTATATATTTCACATAAAAACCTTGAATTGAGGCATCACTTCACTCCCTATCATTTGAATACATCAGGGCATGTCCTTTCCTTGTGTTATCTCATCTTCATGTGAGGGTCCACACATCTATATATATTTACACAATGTCATCAATTTTATTACGGCTTCACATGCACATATTATTTTTACATATCTTTGTAGATATTGATATCTAGTAATATACACTGTTTTGACCTACCTTAATTGTACATGAGATGTGGATACATATATGAGTATTAATCACCATCCTTTCACATCCACATGCTTTCCATGGGTTTGATCCTCTCTATTTGATATCATCCGCCTAAATGAAATCCCCTAACCTATGATAAACAAGTCAATTATCATACTCAAACATCTCCAAATCATTAGATCAATGATCATATTCACAAACAAAACCATTAGACTTAGATGGTACTAAAATTCTAGTACCATCCAAATGTGATAGTTTCATCCCCACCAAGTAATGTTCACATTTCAAATTCAAATCATTCATATGTGTGAGCCTGTAGGTTTTGCATATTAATGGCATGAGAAAGTACCCAAAGAGTCACATATAAATATTAAATAGGTCTTAGACTATTCCCCATCTAGCAAACATCTATCAAGCCTACACAAAAACTTGCACATTTAAAGAGATTACCCTATTTTCTTAATTTACTAATTTGTCACAAGGAGCAAGTCTTAGCCAAGTTAGAATCACCTCAAATCCAAGCCAAAAATGTCATTTTCCAAGTGTAAAAATCTAGATCATATATTGCATACATCGAATGAATACTATTGCACATACACACCTAACAAGGAAAACTACATGTGGTTTACTTCCCTCTTTGGAGTATTGGATATGTAGGCAATGATTAACCATTTAATGGGGAGTGGTTGGGATCAACTCAAACCAGATTATTTACCATTATTTAGGCCTAAACTTACTATTAATTATGGACTTAGGTTTTCAATATAAGGAGGAAAATTTATGGGTATTGTGTGCATAGTCAAACCTTAAGATCTAAAACATAGATAGACGAAAAAAAATCACAATGGAGTATATGAACACATAAGAGCAAATTTCACATACATGAAAACGTCAAGTTTGGACTCTATCATCAAATGGTATTGAACAAATTCTAACATTATTGTTCAGGCATGTCCATAATTGTGTTCTTGATCTAAGTGACTTGTGAGTCTAGTTTCCTGCCTTTCCTATTGCCTACATTCAATCTCAGACTTGCATAATAAATTTGTACGCTAAGTAACATATCCCTCTTATTAGTTTTCATATTTAGTAATTACAACTATCAAATTAAATTCTACCCTTTACATTCAAATTCATATCTCATTTTAATAGATTAATAATCTAAATAATATACATAATGTTTATCTTAGTAAGGTTCATCAATTTAAAATAAGGTGAAACATATTGGTGAACTTGTTTACATATTGAACTTAACCAAACCCTAGGTTTTCCCTTAAGGTTTTAAAATTATTTTAGGGTTTAATAATTTTATCTAAGGGTTTCATACCTAATTTCAGATTTCTCCTTATCCTTTGTGCAATCAAAAGTTTTTGTCTTTTGCCTAAGGGTTCGACACTCATCTTCCTATTAGAGTTACTATCATATGCTTGTGACTTATGCTTGTACTTATTCAAATCATGTCTTATCAAATAATATTCTATTAAAAAAATTCAAGAGTTATTTTTAGTTTTATTAAGTGGATAAAAACCCTATTTTTGTTTTCCAAAATATTGTACAATTTTTTGCAAAATTTATAATTTAATAGTTTTAGTTAAATTCATCTAGAGGGCTAATGGTGTAGCTATTTTCAAATTATTTTTTGATTTGTTTATTTGTCGATTTTTATCAAAACCCTCTTTTTGCTAAAATTCCTCATGGTTTTTTTAAGTGTTCAATTTTTTATTTTTCACATTGTATGATGGCTATAGTGTATATTCATAGTCTATATTTTTTAATTCAAGCAAGTATTGTTATAATTACATGTTGCTGGCTTGAAATATTCAATGTAATTAAATGGATCAAATTTATGTACAATAACACTAAGGCTGAAATTAATGAGTATAGATTCTTAAATATCCTTAGCGGTGAATATTTTATGAATGTCGAGTCCCAAGTACTCTCATAAGTGCCTTATTTGGTCATCTATTGAGGTTTTGATGGCTACCATCCCTCTATTATAGAGGTCCATGTTGTCATTATCCCAAAATGTAGGTAGATCCATCTTATAATATAAATCAGAGGTCATTAGAATGTTCTTCCTCATCCTCCTCCACCTCCCACACATCCTCTTGATGGACTTTATATGCATATTCAATCAGAAGTGCCTATGGTTTATGCATGTGAAACCATAGTATACCAAATAGTTACTATGAGGGAGTCCATAGAGGCATTCCAAAAGTAAATGGGTATAAAGATCACATCACTTGAGGATAATATTTCATATATCAAGAATTTTGAGCATGCAAGTGTTAATTACATTTATGCTTCCCCACTTTAGAATTTTTTACCTCAAAATATTTCATCGCATGTATGGGTTCAAAAACAAAAGAATCTACAGATATTGGTTCACTAAGTTTGCATAAGTTTAATAAGAAATAAGCAAAACTTTAAGGGATATGATTTGAAACAAGTTGATCACATTGCCTCTTATGCATTCTTTAAGGAAATCAAAATTATATTAAGCCCATCGTAGAATGCATGGATATCATATAGATAAGTTTTGGACCTTGAAGATAAAAATATAAAGTATTATTGATAGTGGTGATCCTTAATTAGATACATCCATAAAACCACCACCAAATTCAAACACACGTTCTAGAGTTAAGCAACCTATTCAAACTGTGATTACATCTTGTAAGTAACAAGTGTAAAAAGAACAAAAGGAAATGTTACAAAAAAAAAACTTAGAAAAAGAAAAATTATAACAAGATATTTTAAATCAATAAAAGTTACATCATATTAATTAGAAACTAGTAAAGTTATGAGAAGAAAAACTACTAAAATACAAGTTGAAAACACAAGCACATGTTAAACAAGAAAGTGTATTTCTATAAGAGGAAAATATTTTTTCAACTAATACTCAAGCAATGACCTCTAATGTAATCATAGTAGAGGCACATGGTACTAAGAGTATAAAACATATTGAAAATCAATAGAGATAAAAAATAATAATTCCACAATATGACACAGTTCGTTATTTATATCCTACTACATATACATAATATGATTGATTCCCATTGAGGTGATCATTCGGTAGTATGAGAATAATCCACTATACATAACTTCTTGATGTTTGATTGATTGCATATTTAATCTATTCTTATATCTTGACACACATGTGCATATTCTCTTGTATTGATCATTATTGTAGGCCTAGGGTTTTTTCTTACTTTATCCTTTCCTTTTAATTATTTATCCTAATATATATAGCCATGAAATTTATCCTATGATTTAGTCCACTGCACAATATTTACAGCATACTACTTGCTCAATCCTACATACTAACTACCTATACATGTTATGTCCTACATTGAGCTTACATAATCACATACATTTGTATCTACATATTACATGTGCGTACATTGATTCTTTCCCATTAGGGGCATGCTTATTTTTATTTCCACATGCACTTTTTAGCTACATTGTTGTGAATGGCATATACATTGGGGGCACATTTCTTGCCTTCACTTGCATCACATTGCTATGATACCATCTTTGGTGCACATTATGTCTTAACATATGTTTCAAATTATTTGGATCCCTCCCATTATTCTATTTTTTAAGCCTTCTTACATGGAATTACTTAACTATATCGATGTATGTCCCAAAAAAAATGAATCAAAATTTTAAAAAAATACAAAATATTTAAATATTCCAAAAATAAAAATTCAGGACATAAGCATGACATGATTGTTAGTCAATATTTTCATATATCTTATTTATCACATGTTTTGGAGATTGCATGTCATCTTTCATAAGCACATAAATTTCATGATATATGAGTGCGATGCAAGACATATAGAATATACATGGATACATAGATGTTGGAATATCCTATACCTAGGGGCCATGCCAATGTTGGGGACATTGTATTCCAAAGGTCACATTAATACATGTTATATATTTCTATGAACTTACTGTTGACCAAATTTGACCCCCAAGGTAAAAATATCAACCCATATAGGTGAAAAGTTTTGGTCATGTCTTGACAACCTAGTTCAAGGTCTTGTCATGCTTTATATATCTTTCAAAGATTCTTCATAAAACCTTATTAGCATTGTTTAAGGTTTATTTGAATAAATTAAAGTATTATAGTGGTCTTGTAGTGGTCTAGTATTTTCATGGAGTGATGAGAGTTACTCAAGAAGTGTTAAAGGTCCTTAGGTGTCGTTCAATGTCATTTTATGTCTTAGTCACTTTTTTTATAACATTTCATGTTGATTTGGAAACTTTAAAGTTCTTTTATAGACTTTAAGGTAAGCTTCATGAAGGAAAAAGGTGATTTTTGGATAATTTTCATGTATGTCAAAGTTACACAAGTGATAAATCATAAAAGACACTTTAAAATGACATTGGAGTAGTTACATAACTTCCACACCTGTCGTCAAGTCAGATGAAAGTCAAAATCTTGGATTTCAATGATTTAGAGATGAGTTAAAGTACTTATACAGACTTTTTGAGATCACCTGCAGGTAAAAATAGTTTCATAACATATATTAATATTACACATGTCTTTTTAAATCTTGTAAAGAATTTTGAGGTCTTAAAATTTTCGAAAACTATCTCTCTCCTCCATCGCTCCCTTTACATGCTCATGAAGGCTATTTTCAAATGCATGGTATAGGCCGTATAGGTAGAGTTAGAAGCTAAGATTTTAGATAGAGTAGGGGAATCATATGGGATTCCAATTTGTGGAATTGGTCATTAAAATTATCTTCTTAACTTTATGAACAATCATTAAGGAGCTAAGGTGCCTTTTTTATACTTAAATCACCATAGGCTTAGTTTTTTTCAACTCCAATAAAAGTGTATATAAATGTATTTCACACTTTCATCCACAAGGTTAGCATGTGTGGGAAGTCATTTGGCAAGGAATGCTACTCTCTTGCATAGTTTACAGAAGTGATTGTCATAAGTTTCTATTTTCTCTACGGTTATAAATGTTTGAGGTGATGAGTGAAGGTTTAATTTAATATTATAATCCCTTTAATGCTCTAAAATACCATCATTTATCCTTTGTATAGTCTAACAACACCTTCTCCAAGCAATTCACAATATTCTCTCATTTTGATGACTATGTGTGTGTAAGTTGCCTGTAACAATGGGGGAAAGTAATGAAGGTTGTGTGATAATGGATGGATGTATATAAATGTAGTGAAGGTTTAATTGGAGGTATATAAATGTATTTCACACTTTCATCCACAAGGTTAGCATGTGTGGGAAGTCATTTGGCAAGGAATGCTACTCTCTTGCATAGTTTACAGAAGTGATTGTCATAAGTTTCTATTTTCTCTACGGTTATAAATGTTTGAGGTGATGAGTGAAGGTTTAATTTAATATTATAATCCCTTTAATGCTCTAAAATACCATCATTTATCCTTTGTATAGTCTAACAACACCTTCCCCAAGCAATTCACAATATTCTCTCATTTTGATGACTATGTGTGTGTAAGTTGCCTGTAACAATGGGGGAAAGTAATGAAGGTTGTTTGATAATGGATGGATGTGGTGAAAAATTATAAACACATATGTGACTTTTAATAAAATCCATTGTATGATTAGTAACATGAACCTTTTTCTAATCTCCAACTATCAACACATAGACTTACATATAAACTGATTGCATACACAGCCTGTATAGGTGAATGGAGAAGTTGAATGAAAATTTACATGAGTTGAATTTAAATTCTATGAAAAGGACTCAAAAATTTGTCTTAGCATCTTGTGCAAGCAAAAGAGACCTATAGGCCCTAATTCTGTAGGTCCTTATTGTCGACTAAAAGTTAATTGTTCTTCAAATAAAAGCAAGAAAAAAATAAAGGAATCATGGATCAATTAATATGAGGGAATATGAAAAAACTAATGAATATATCTTGATGAGTGGATAACCATAAGGGGTTGGGGTGACAGGGGCTCAAAACATTTAAAAGGTTTGCAGGCCCAATACCCCTACATAGGTCTGATTATAAGGATGAGACTAAGGTTATAAAACATTATTAAGAAATAAAATAAACCTTGAAGTGAGAAGGAATGTCCATGAAGTTGAGACACTTTTAGAATGCCATGATGGAGTGGAGAGATTGATTTCAAGGCCTAATGTTCAAACCCTTCTCCTTCATACGCACCTACAACCACTTGAAACTTGGCAATCTAGAGCACGAGTATGCTTGAAGAAGATACAAAGTTTGGGAAACCTCAAAAGAGTTAGAAAACCTTAGTAAGGTGGAATTCACATTTAATGTCTTGCAATAAGGTTCTGACCCTAAGACATAGTCAACACTCTCAAAAAATTGACACCTAGAGTTCGATTCAGTGAGAAGTGAGAAGAGTATTATAGACTATGAAGTCACATTGACTTGAGAGTGAAAAGTGAAGAGTTAAAAGCTACCAATCATATGATAGGGTATTTTAAGTGTTAAATAATGAAAATGGAGTCTTAAAGCCTTAAATATACTTAAACTTCTCGTAATAGAGACCTAAAGGTCTGAAAGTAATATAGGCGAGTTTCAAGCCTAAGGAAGGGGCAAAGTACATGAAAAACATTAGGGTAAAACATAGGTGAGTGTTTAGGCAAATGAGACTATTTTAGGTCAGATGAATACCATAAAGGAGGTTGGGATGACTAAATAGAGCTCCACCTAAACCCTGCCTACATAGTCATTATGTATACAAGCTTGCCTACTTGGTAAGATCAAATTATTGGTTAGAATGAAGAAGGATTGATGGAATGTGAAACATTTGAATATGATTTCATAATGATATTATAACTCCATGAAACCCTTAGATCCATCAAGAGACAAACCTATTGATGATAAACCCTATTTTAGGCCAAACAAGCTTAATCACATACATAGACCTATACGCAATCATAAGGAAGGAAGTTGGATTGACAAAGCATGACAAGAAGACTTTGAATACCCTGAGGAGATAATTAGAAGTATGGGAAAACATTTCATTAATTTTTAATCCCTGAAAATTATGGAAATGACTCAAGGAATATGTTATGGTCAGTTTGGCATATTTGGCTATAAACCCTGAGCATCAACTAGTGGTGTGTATAGCAAGGTTAAAGAAGAAATATGACAAGAGGATTATGTGAATAGGTCATGGTATATGTCTCAGATATATTTATGTCATTATCAACTCAAATTAAAACTCATAACATCACATATAGGACACATCTTTCTCTAGACTTGACAAACACATAGTCTACTAGTTGAGGGTCTCCTAAACATGTTCATATCACCCATGAAAGGATGAATGGTGGCTCATGATACTGGGCATAAGAGTAAACCCATATGCACTCATGATTCATGGAATTTGGATGTTCATCCAAAGCCTATCCTTTATGAATCATCCTTAAGAGTTCAAGGCACTAACAAGCTGCCCAAATAGGCCAGTTTCAACCCAATGAGTGAGAAAAGGATTTTTAAGCATCTAGATAGATTTTACAAACCCTAAAATAACATGGACGATATCCAAAGATCCCTTGAGCATCTCTCCATGCCCTTATTTGGTATTTTTAGGCACACAATTGTATATAATATGCCAAAAATGACTATTTAAAGCTACTTGGAAGATTTGTACAAGGTTTAAGAATCTCAAATTTGACATGGGGGATCATCAAGAGGTAATAAAACTAAATCACATGATTATTTGAGGTTTAACACATGTGGGAAGCCTAAGATATAAAATTCAATCTCTAGATAAGGAGGCCTAATTGAGACCTAGTTAGGAGAGAGAAAAAGATGAAAAGGACACTTACACTCATTCCCAGGCCTTGAGACTTGGCATGGAGCTATAAAACCACACTAGATACTGAAATATGCCTTCAATTTCTCAATACCATTTATAAAATTCTCTACTCAAGGAGATTTTTATTATTTAGTGCTACAAGGAATTAATCCAAAATGGAGTTTTTAGTGGAGAAGATGAATTCAAGTTTTCACACCAGTAAGCAAGATTGGCCTAGTGAGATGAAGAGACTTCTAAGCACCTAGAAAGAGATGGAAATGATGTGTCAAAGAGAACCTGAAGAGATAAGTTAAGAGGTGTCAAGAGTAGATAAAATGTGCAACTTAGCATGATCTAACCATCAAGAAGGCCATTTGTCATTCAATAAGCCAAAGTAAAGGGTAGTTTTGGAAAGCTAGTCAAGGTGTCAAGCAAAGTTTGAAACTTCCACCCCACTTGGAGTAGAAGAACATAATCAAAAGACAAAAAATTGTCTCTAAGGACCTAATGGGGTATTTTTAAACTCATTTCTTTTTGTAACTCCTTTTGGACACTTGTCTCTCTC
This sequence comes from Torreya grandis, assembly GCA_037957365.1. Taxonomy (NCBI): domain Eukaryota; kingdom Viridiplantae; phylum Streptophyta; class Pinopsida; order Cupressales; family Taxaceae; genus Torreya; species Torreya grandis. The sequence goes on along the minus strand of JARHVA010003069.1, from coordinate 2,137,686 downwards.
TCTCTCATATGCCCTTCTCTCCTTCTCTCACTTTCTCTATATATTGAGCCTTAATTGGCTAAGTTTGTATCCTCCACCTAGGTATTGCAAAGGCCTGACCATTTTCAGCTTTTGATCAATGAATAATAACTTAGTTTTACCTTCTCCATAGACTAGTTTCAATATGCATGCTTTGTTACTTGATCTTGCTAAGTCATAGGCGTACTTCCTTGGCATGTTTGTTCTTGTTTAACATTCATGTTCAATTTGGAATCCTTTTTACAGGTCTCTTAAAGTGTTCAAAAGGAATGTGTAGGGGTTTAGTGAGTTGTATTTTCATTAGTTTCATGTCATGACATTTTAATTAGTCCTCCTAACTCAAGCTTGCTTCACAAACCTTCATGAGAAACATTGATGTAGAGAGGCATATTTGAATTGGTGTCATAAGCAAGTTAGTATCTTGTTTGAAGTGCAATTGTAGTTGATTAGTAGTGATTAGATATATTTGGTACATCAAATACATTGTAGTGGGTTTCTCTCCCATTTCCTAGAATGTGTTAGAGTAGTTTTTGAGCCTAAGTGATTCATCAAGGGGAGCTATTCATTTAACCTGGAGATTCACCTCTCTAATAGGATACCCACAACCTATAGGTGTTTCCATGTTACATCAAATTTGGAAGTCTTTAACTACCTTTTAAAGGGTGCAAATTTGATTGATAACAATTCTGGCACGCCTAGTTGGACTAAGGTCCAAGGTTATGGAAGGATTATTGGTGTGTTCTTTCACATATTAGCCTTCAAATCCATTCAAAACATCAATGGTGACTCCATTTGTGATCAATTGGTTCTATCAGCCTAGTCACTCATTCAAAGTAAGTTGTGCTTCATTTCATTGTCTTGATGAGGTTATTGTGGTTGAGTTTGAAGCAGGGTTCAATTTCATGCAAGTTGGTGAAGCTAATCAAGCCTGTAGTATTCCTCTATCAGTCCTATGATGAGATATATCAACCTAAATATGATATATATCACTCCTATGACCCTTATCAACCTTGTCATGAGTCATACCAATCATATGACCAGCCTTCTCTAGCCCATAATGTTCTTATCCAACATAGTTACTTCTCAAACTAACCCATTTAAAGTTTGAAGCAAATTCTCTTAGGCTATGAGAGGTATATGTTAAATTTAAATCACAAAGGGAATATGGTCAAGATATCCCTAATCACCTCATTCATGACATGAGATATTCATTACAGCTATTGAAATTAGAATGGGCACCTATTGAGAGAGTAAATTGGCAAAGTTTCTCAAGTGAGATGATGGATGTGAGTTGTCTCATTCAATACATCCAAGATAAGCTAAGAAACCATGAAGAATAACATGTATAACTCCATCAACCTTATGTGTCTTCATACTCACCACCTCAACTCTCATATATGCCACCCACTCTCCCCCAAGAGACCTTTCCAAGTGAGCTTCCAAGTGTTCTAAGTCCTTCATATGTTCCTCAAACTTTTCCTTCTTTGAATTGCATATAAAATTGCATTCAAAGGAAAGAGGAGACTATTATTGAGAAGCCTATTGTTAAAAGCCAATATCCCACTTCTCTTTCTCAAAAACCCCCTAAGAATTCTATCAAGATTTCAAGCTAGAATCCAGTGGTGAAGTCATGGAGTGAGCAATGTGAAACTAGTATAGATTGGGGATTTGAGGTCAAAGAAGAATCTAAACCTATGCATGTCTCTCTCACCCCTCCTCAGGAGTCCTCTTATACCTCATACCAACCCTCTTATGTCCCTTATCTTCATCAATCCACTAACCACCTTCAAGAGAAGTTAATCCAAGAGAGTATAGATAGGCAAATCAAAGAGCTAAAATTGAAGATGAAAGGACTTGAACCAATCCAAAATCAAGAGGTTGAATACAAAGAGAGCTTTGTGCCTAATCAATCCCCATTACCCTGTCCCCAAGAAATTATGTCTTGTCCATCTTGGAGGTCTATCCAAGAGTGCATTCAAAACAAGAATGCGATTCTAATTGAGAAGGTTGAAGATATAGTTGCAGTTTTTGAAGAGCCTCAAGAAAGCCATGAGAAAGATGAGGTGATTTTTGGAGAGAATGTTTCTTATATTTCCCAACTCAATTTTATATCTCTCTAAGATTTCCTTCAAGAATCCTCTAAATCCAAGACCCCAAGTTTCAAAAGTACTTCTTCAATACCATGAGCCATCCACCATACCTCATACTCCCTCTCTAACTCATGAACTTACTCATCACCCTCCTATCACATCCTTTCTTGAAGACCAACCTATCCTATGGGAGGTAAGTGAAGAAGAAAGAGTTGTTCTTGTAGTTGATTAAGGTTCTTCAAGTGAGCTTGATGAAGAGATATTCATTGGTACCCCTCTTGAGGATGAAAAAGGCTTTTCAATTTTTAAATATGATGTTCTAAAGGAAGGTCTCGATGGCATGTCTCAAGAAGGTGATCCAATTTCAATTACTTCTATTGAGATTACAACTAGTGTTGAGATTGAAGGCTTCTTAAGCAAACAAGTTGAAGTTAACATGGTGCACGATGACCAAGAAAATGAATTTGAATAAGTTGCCTTATAACCTCATGAATACATAGAAGAATTTGAATATCTTGACAGCCCTGTGGTTCTCAAGGAGAAAGAGGAAGGTAATCTTATAGTTGGTCTTATTCATGTTGATCAAAGAGAAAAAGACAAAGATTATTAGTGATAATACTTTAAATCTCTTCAAGAGATTGAAATTATTTGTGTTGACCCCAAAGTCTGTCACTCATTTTGGGACAACACATGAACTATTTTTGGTCCTACAAGCCAAAAATTCTCTCTTCCCCTCTAAAAAATTGTTATGAGCCTTCAAATTCTCTATTTTTCAAACTTTTTCAGCTAAGGGACTCTGCAGATACGTTTCTAAAGACTTCGCAGGCTCAATTCTATGGACTCCATAGGCTTATTTCTATGGACTCTGTAGATACATTTCTATGGACTTCATGGGAAGGATTCTATTAACTCTACATGCTCAAATCTATGGACTCCATAGGTAGGAAACTATGGACTCTGCATATAGGTTTCTACGGACTCCACAAGCTAGATTTCTATGGACTCTTTCAAGGTTAGAGAAAACTTAGAGAAAACTATAGACTTAGTTCTACAGACTCTACAGGAAGAAATCTACAGACTTAGTTTCTATGGACTCTGCCTGTTCTATGGACCCAAAACTACAGACTCTGCAGGTTGGTTTCTATGGACTCTACAGGAAAGAAATGAGTTCTCAACACTTAGGCATTTTTCAAGGTTGGTTCAATGCTTCAGTTCAACTAAAAATGTTCATCGACAAGTTTCTAAAGCAAAGGAATGAACCATTGAATCATTGAACCTTGAACTAAAAAGGTTCAAATAAGTTCATAAAATTCAACTATTTCAACAGGTTCAATGGCTTCAAAATACTTAGCTAAAAGAAGGCTTGATCCATTGAACCGTTGAACCTCAAACCATCTTGGTTCAAACGTTCAACGGGTTCAATAGTTCAAAGGTTCAAACAAGCGATTGGTTCAAGCGACCAAAAGACTTAGTGAAAAATAAAGAAATGAACTATTGAACCATTAAGCCATTGTAACAAAGTTGGTTCAATCGGTTGGTTCAAACAATTGGTTCAAGAGACTGCCCCAAAGCCGAAAGAATTCACCCGAAAGACAAGTGCCCTTGCGGAGGGCACTTGAGAGCCAAAATGGACCCTTGCAACTTTTCTTAAAGGCAACCTTGGAAATCAAACAACCCTTTGAAAGGGTAGGTGAGGAGAAAATGGACCATTTCAAAGGCCAAATGGAGCAAAATATTTCTTTGGAAAAGATTTTCCATGACAAACTTGTTAAGGCAATTCCTTCGGACTTTTGTCTAAAGGAATAAGCCTAATCAAAGAGAAAAGCCTGCTAAAAAATGGCCAAGGTAGAAAGAGACACAAAGGACCATTTCCTTAAGATAAAATGTCTAAAGGAATTCCTTCAGACATTTGTCCGAAGGAATTAGAGCCCGATGAAGCTTGAAGACTGCTCGAAGGGCAGGAACCCTTGCGGGGGGCTCTCGCCAAGTAAAATGGAACTTTCTCAAGACCCCAAAGGGCAGGTCCGCTTTAGGAAGGATCAAATGACAAAGTTGAAGGAATTGTCAAGTCTAGAGATGTCCCGACAGCCATCAAAATTAGGGCAACCAACTAGCCGTTGATCTTTGTAGGCTTGAGTATAGACCCAAATGCATTCAAAGGCCTTAAGGTCAAGGCCAAAAGGGAGAAATGATGAGAGGAGAACTTGGCCATTGAAGTGCCTCTAACCAACTCAACAGTTGGATATCTAGAAATAGAACATGATTCCTTTTTCCAACTTGAGTTTGATCAAGAAAATGACGCTGATCTCTTCACGAAGGACCAAGAAGAATTAGCTGGGGACTCCAACATTGGTTTCCTAAATTATCAGGATGAACCTAGAAGTGAAGGTAGAGTAGCTGAAGGATCATATGCTATTTTCACATGATCTAAGAACCAGTCAACCCAACAAGTTGATAAAGAAAAGATAGAGGAGTAATTTTATCCTGCAATTTCAATTGCTAAGTGGGGAACTGCCCTGCCTTTCCAGCCTAAAGACCAGGTGATTGCTAAAAAAGTAAGTGCTCCAAACTTGCCTTCACCTTCAACTTCAAATTCACAGATCAGTCCTCCTCGTCCTAAAAACTAGAAGGATGAACTCCCTTTCTCTCTTCATATTTAATTTCAGACATTTGACATAATTGACCATGTCAAGAAAACTAAGAGCCAAATGTCCAAATTTGAATTTCTGTAATCCAACCCTGATCAGTTGGATAAATTGGTTCAATGTGTAAAGAACCAAACCATCCCAACAAGACAAGAAGATAAGAAGGTAACTCATGATCCCCCAAGGAACATGTCTATCCTAAACAACCTTGTCATTACTCCTCCTACTGCCCCTAGGAAAATAGAGCCTTTCTATGTTTCCCTGTTGATAAACGGTCACAAGCTGAGCAATTGTATCATTGATTCTGGAGCTTCAAAAAATGTCATGCCTGTCAAGTGGCAGAATCATGACATTTGGGAGATGTTTCTCCATGGAGAACAAACAAGTGCCACTACTGGGACAAATCAAAGATGCCTAATTTACATTTACAACATTCCCAGATAAAAGAATCAAGATGACTGTCTTGGTGGCTGATGTCCCAGCATCATATGACATCCTTCTTGGTTGAAATTTTTGCAAGGATGTTGGTGGTGAGTTGAGCATGGACTTATTCGAGGTGAGAATCCCTATCAAAGGTGTTATGAGAAGGTTACTTCCTGAGAAGGAAATGAAATACGTGGTTACTCAGACATCAGTGCCTGAAGCTCAAATCTTATTTGAGTCTTCAGGGATGGGTAATTATTTCTTAACCATAGAGGAAGTCCATGAAGCACTTAATGAAACTCCTAAATGTGATAGCCTAAAAATACCTTCAGCTGGAATAATAGAAAGGATGGTAGAATGTAGTATAAGTGCTGAGGAATCTTCCCCTCTAAATGAAGAAGAATCCAAGGAAAAATTAGTGTTTGAGGAGATATGGATTCTAGAATTTGATGGCAGCTGCTCTTCTATCGGTTCAGGTGCTAGAATTGGGCTAATATCTCCTCAAAGAGATATTTTTCTTTCATCATACAAGTTGTAGTTCAACAACACCAACAACACAGTTGAGTATGAGTCTCTATTGCTTGGATTGAAGGCTGCTCGTGACAAAGGCATCAAGCTCCTTCATGCTAAAGGAGATGCTAAACTAGTGGTTTTTCAGGTGAGAATCCTGTATCAAACCAAGAATGAGAGAATGTGTCACTATCGAAATCTAGTTTGGGATCAACTTAAATGCTTTGATGCTTTCAACATCTCTACCATACCTAGAGAATTCAATGGCAGAGCTGATGCACTAGCTATTTTAGCAACTCTCTTAGTCCCTCACCTAGACTTCAAAAGAGATAGGTACATTATTGAGCTAATATTTAGACCAAGTGTACCTAATAATATCATTCATTGGCAGGTGTTTAACCATGACAGCCAAATCATTGCCTTCCTAGAGTAAAAAGATAGCTTTGAACAACTGCACTTTGAAGGTAGTGAGCCTCAAAAGCTTGAACCAGCCCCTGAGTCAAGTGCAGATGTAGGTGAAGAGTTCTTGCAACTCAAAGGAAATAAAATACCAAAAGGCCTGGTTTCCCTTGAGAAGCTATTTGACAAACATGATAGATTCATCAAACAGTAGTAAACAGATTCAAGCTCCTCTTAGGAGTTTGATTAGATAAATTTGGGTACCAAGGAAGATCCCAAGATGGTGAACATTGGGAAGTGCTGCACTCTTGAGGAGAGATCCAAGTTCACTGCTCTACTCCACCATTACATGGATGCCCTAGCATACTCCTATGATGATCTGAAGTCACTCAGGCTTGAAGAAATCTGCCATGGCATTCCTCTCAAAAGTGATTTGGTGCCTTACAAGCAAAAATATAGATAGTACAATCCAAAGATATCAGGTACTATTCTGTCTAAAATACAAAAAATACTGAATGCCAAAATAATTTTCCCAATCCATCATTCCACATGGATTGCAAAATAGTGCCTGTGAGGAAGGAAAATGGTGAAATTTGCCTCTGTGTGGACTTTAGGAATTTGAATAAGTCATCCTTAAAGGATAACTATCCTTTGCCCATCATGGATCAAGTTCTTGAGATAGTGACCAGTTCAGAGATGTTATCAATGTTAGACAGCTTCTCAAGATACAATCAAGTAGAAGTTGGTGAAGTAGACCAACACAAGACTACCTTCACCATAGCCTTGGGGCACCTTTGCCTATCAGAGAATGCCATTTGGCCTGATAGATGCTGGCACCACCTTTCAGAGAGCAATGGACCTTATTTTCAAAGATGAAATGGATAAGTTCATTATAGTGTACCTAGATGATCTAACCGTCTTTTCCAAGCATTGCTCGGATCACGTACACCACTTGCAACAAGTGTTAGAACGTTGTCGCCAGAATGGCATGTCTTTAAACCCCAAGCAGTCTATTTTTGGGGTAATAGAAGGGAAACTTCTCAGACACATTGTATCCTGAGAAGGCATAAAGATTGACTCAAGTGGGGTCAAGTTTATCCAGGAACTTACTCTACCTACAAGTAAGACTGCAGTTCACTCTTTCTTTGGAAAAGTGAACTTTTTACGAACGTTTATCCCTGAGTTCACTGAGAAGACTCGTCATATTGTGGATATGATGAAAGGAAAGGCCACCTTAAACTAGACTGAAGAAGGCAAATTAGCATTTTGGAACATCAAGATAACCATTGCTCATGCTCCAATTCTGGTTTGTCTAGATTATACTAAGGATTTTACAATGTATAGTTATGCCTCTGAACACACACTTTTAGCCATTCTGGTTTAATAGAACTAAGAAGGTGTGGAATCTCCCATTTCTTTCATGAGCTGTCCTCTCAAAGCTCATGCGTTGAAATACTCAAACATGGAGAAGCATGCTTATGCAGTGGTAAAAGCAGTAAAACATTTTTGCTTCTACATCTTGAATGCACACGTTACTACCTTGGTTCCTGACACCTCAATCAAATCCATATTAACTCAGCAAGAGTTTAGAACTAAAAGAGGGAATTGGATTTCTAAAATCTAGGAGTTTGATATAGTCATTAAACCAACTAAGCTGGTGTGTGGAAATGGCCTATGCCAATTGATTGTTGATAACAGACTAGAAGAAGTAGGGCAAAAAGAAGTAGAAGTGGAAGACACACCAACAATCCTCTTTGTCTCCACCACAAATGAGTGGTATACAAATATTTCTCATTTCCTTATCTATGGTGAATGTTCTCCTCGCCTGTCTCGTAAAGAAAGGACTGTCAAACTGAAAGCTACCCATTTTGTCCTCTGGGACAATGGCATGTACAAGAGGAGCCATGATGGAGTGTTCTTTCGCTACGTGGATAAAGAGCAGCAGAACCAAATTTTGAGGTCCTTCCATAATCTGGCCTATGGAGGACATTTTTTTGCTTCTGTAGCTACCCACAAGATTCTTAGAGCTAGGTATTACTAGCCTACTTTGTTTTAGGATGCATACAAATGGGTACGAAGGTGTGAATTGTGCCAACAGTTTGTTGGAAGACCCAAGTTAGCTGCCCTACCTCTCAAGCTAGTGGTGATAAAAGAGCCATTTCAAAAATGGGGAATCAATTTCATTGGTGATGTAAACCCATCTTCAAGTTCTAGACATGATTATGTCCTCATAGCCATAGATTACTTCACCAAGTGGGTGGAAGCAATTCCAACCAAGCATGCTACTTCAGAAGTAGTATGCGATTACCTCAAGGAGAACATCATTCTAGGTTTGGGGTCCCAACCAAGATTATGATAGACAATGCTGCCTATTTCTCTTCTCATGAGATCACTCAGTTTTATTTTTATTATGGGATTACCCTCTCCCACTCCTCTGATTATTTCCCACAAGGGAATGACCAAGCTGAATCAAGCAACAAGAACTTGGTGACCATCATCTGAAGCTGGTGGATGACAACCAACGGACATGGCATAAAGCATTGGTTGATGCTTTATGGGCAGACATAATTACACCCAAGAGGGTGATAGGCATGTCACCTTTTTAACTTTTGTATGGTCTCAATGTAGAGATATCAATCACCCTGGAATTGCTAGCACTGAAATTGGCAAAGGCAATCGAAGATCAGACATATGAAAGCTCTATTGACAAAAAGATCATGTGCTTGATTGTGCTGGATGAGCAGCAAACTATAGTGGTGGACCAAATTGCTACACACCAAAGTCTAGTGAAGAAGCTCTTCAACCAAAAAGCAAAAAACTAAGATTTCTAGATCAGAGATCAAGTCCTTTTATGGGACAAGAGAAGAGAACCAAAGGGAATGCATGGAAAATTCGATTCACTATGGAGAGGCCCATTTACTATCCATGAGCTCAACGGTGGAAATAGTTTCTTGTTGAAGTACCAAGATGGCACACTCTTTTCTTTGCCTCACAAAGGGCAACATCTAAAGCACTTCAACTCTTGAAGTATCAGATAATATCATTTGTACATATGTATATATTTTAATAGTCTTTAGTTCTATTTTATGCTTTTCCTTTTCATTTTCATTTTTGGCACCTTGCTTTCTTGTTGGTTGGCACGACTCTATATCCCAATGGCACACTTCAAGGCACTAGAGATTCTGGTTTCTACTCCCCTTAGCTGCTTCAAAATCTTAACTAAGGGAAGTTCCCCAACTGGAGCCAGCTGTTGTTCCCAAAGTCTGTCACTCATTTTTGGGACAACACATGAACTATTTTTGGTCCTACAAGCTAAAAATTATCTCTTCCCTTCTCAAAAATTGTTATGAGCCTTCAAATTCTCTATTTTTCAAACTTTTTGAGCTAAGGGACTCTGCAGATACATTTCTACGGACTCTGCAGGCTCAATTCTATAGACTCTGCAGGCTTATTTCTATGGACTCTGCGGATACATTTCTACAGACTTTGCAAGAAGGATTCTACAAACTCTACAGGCTCAAATCTATGGACTCCATAGGAAGGAAACTACGGACTCTGCAGAAAGGTTTCTACAGACTCTGCAAGATAGATTTCTATAGACTCTTTCAAGGTTAGAGAAAACTTAGAGAAAACTATGGGCTCAGTTCTATAGACTCTGCAGGAAGAAATTTATAGACTTAGTTTCTATAGACTCTGCTAGTTCTATAGACCTGAAACTATGGACTCTATAGGTTGGTTTCTCATTTCTATGGACTCCCCTAGTTCTATGGACTCATTTCTACAGACTCTACAGGTTGGTTTCTATGGACTCCGTAGGAAAGAAATGAGTTCTCAACACTTAGGCATTTTTCAAGGTTGGTTCAATGCTTCAATTCAACTAAAAATGTTCGTCAACAAGCTTCTAAAGCAAAGGAATGAACCATTGAACCTTGAACCAAAAAAGTTCAACGAATTTGGTTCAACGAGATAAGTTCATCAAATTCAACTGCTTCAATAGGTTCAACGGCTTCAAAACACTTAGCTAAAAGAAGGCTTGAACCATTGAACCGTTGAACCTTGAACCATCTTGGTTCAAAGGTTCAACAGGTTCAATAGTTCAAAGGTTCAAACAAGTGATTGGTTTAATGCGTTTGGTTCAATCGACCAAAAGAATTAGCGAAAAATAACAGAATGAACTGTTGAACCATTGAACCAAAGTTTGTTCAACCAGTCGGTTTAAATGGTTGGTTCAAGAGACTTCCCCAAAGCTGAAGGAATTCACCCAAAAGATAAGTGCCCTTGCAGAGGGAACTTGGGAGCCAAAATGGACCCTTGCAACTTTTTTGAAAGGCAACCTTGGAAATCAAACAACCCTTTTGGAGGGCAGGCGAGGAGCAAATGGACCGTTTCAAAGGCCAAATGTAGCAAAAGATTTCTTCGAAAAAGATTTTTGATGGTAAAGTTGTTAAGGCAATTCCTTCAAACTTTTGTCTGAAGGAATAAGCTTGACCAAAGAGAAAAGCCCACAGAAAAATGGCCAAGGCAAAAACAGACACGAAAGACCATTTCCTTCAGATAAAATGTCTGAGGGAATTCCTTCGAACATTTTATCTGAAGGAATTAGAGCCTGATGAAGCCCGAAGACTTCTCGAAGGGTAAGAACCCTTACAGGGGTCTCTTGCCAAGTAAAATGGACCTTTCTCAAGACCCTGAAGGGCAGGTCCCCTTCGAGAAGGATCAAATGAAAAAGTTGAAGGAATTGTCAAGTCTGGCGATGTCCCCACAGCCATCAAAATCAGGGCAACCAACTAGCCGTTGATCTTTGCAGGCTTGAGCACGGACCCGAATGCATTCAAAGGCCTTAAGGTTAAGGCCAAAAGGGAGAAATGATGAGAGGAGAAGCTGAAAGAGCCAACAAAGCTAGGAATGTAGCCTTGAGAGCTCAAATTCTAGAAAAAGACAAAACTAGAGAGTCAAAGAGGGAAATATCGACGCAATAGTTATTCCAGTAGGTGGAAGAGTCTGCAAAACATATATTTTGGCTTGCGAACATTGAAGGCACAGCCTGTTGGTCTCCCTTGGAGTAAAGACAAAATGGATAGCTATGCAAACATCAGAGGGGACTAACTAGATGATCCAGACCTAGGAGAAGACATATGAGATGAAATGACACACCATAGTTAAGGCAGTCGTCTTATTTTTAACATGGTCCTTTGGCAAAATTGAAGATGCATTCAAAGCATTGAATGCAACATGGGTCACTCCATGGAACAAACCACTAGTCTTTTCTGGGCTGCTATAGGTTGTAAATCCCTTCTTTTTGGAAGGGAGATCTTTTTGGTAAAAAGAAGCAAAACTCTGCCAAAATTGAGAGGTTATCACTGAGACTTTGAGCTCAGGTTGTTAATCATTTTTTCTTTATTTTAATGAGAAAGCAAGTTACTTTAAAACTTTGTGCTGTCATAGCTTGTATCATTTAGGAGATTGTTCTTATGTCTGCCTTCTGAATGTGTTCTTGTCCATTGGATGAAATAAGCAAAACTTGTGGAAATAATTAGGAAGGTGTCCTAAAGCCAATTGTGGGAAGACTTTGTGCTACCTACAATTGCCTTTAGTGTGTTTATCTATTTTCTATTTTTTGTGTAAAGGACCTTGGGACTACTTTTTGCCCTCATTGTTCTTCGTATCTCACTCTTTCGATAGCTGAAGTGGAGACTTTGTGCTACACTTCATTCTGCTGGTTATTGCACCCTGTTACCAGTCACTTGTCACTACCTGAAAGAACCCTTGTTGTTTCCTGTAAGACCACTTCTAAGAAAAGAGAAGTGCCTTCAGTGTCTTCACCAAGATTTCTCATTTGTCTGTGAGAATCATCTCTGAAAGAAGAGAGATGGATGGTGTTACCCTACCCTTGAGTGTTATTTTCTGCATATATATATAGTATATAGCCCCTTCATACTATAGGGAACCTCCCCTTGATGAGAGGACATATTTGTCCCCTTTTAAAGTGGTAAACTTACACACTTGGCCGACCAATCTTCCTTGCTGTGGTTGATCAGACCTATTTTGATCATTAGTTAGCTAGTTGACAAAATATTCATCCAACAATTTGCAAATTTATGTTACCTATTGAAGATCATTCTCATGAGGAGATTGCACAAGATATGCCCATTAAGGATAATGATGTATCTTAGAGTGAGTATGTAAAGCTCCTTAAAGAGCTTGATGGGCTTGCATTAGCTGGTAACAAGTGTGGTGTCACTCAATATGTTATTGAACCCTAAGAAACATGCCTAGATAGAGAATCATTAGTTGAAGTTATAGCTAAGGAGCATAATGAGAGGGATATTGAATTATAAGATGAGTTCATTTTCATAGGTGATTGGTTTGCAGTTGTTGTTTCATTTGAGAACATGTCAAGAGGAATGGCATTCAAGACAAAGATGAAAACAATAAGACCAAGGCTTAAAAGGTAGCTTTTTTCATACCACGCTTCATCTCATAGACCAAGAGATTGTACAAGCTTCCCTTTTGATCTAGGAGGAAGAAGTGGTTTTTAGGTTAGTTGTTTATAGTTAGTTTTTCTCATATTATTTTTTGTATTCCCTTAATGCTTGATAGTACATGTGTGAGTCTTGTTTCTTTGCTTTGTGTGTGTTGTCTTTGTTTAGTGTGTTTTGAAGGTCAAATTAGATTATCTTGTCATGGTCCAGGTCTAGTCAAGTCTGAATCTAAGTATAAATGACTTCATTACCCAATGGAAGGAAAGGACTACTAGTCCATTTAGCACTACAAACATGCTACCCCCATGAATCACCAATTTGTTGACCAAATTTGACCTCCAAGGCCAAAATTTCAACCCCTACAGGTGAAAACTTTTGGTCATGTCCTGATAACCTAGTTCAAGGTCTTGTAAAGCTTTATATAGCTTTCAAAGAGTCTTCATAAAGCCTTATGAGCATTGTTTAAGGTTTATTTAAAGAAATTAAGTAAAGTCCTATAGTGGTCTTGTAGTGGTCTAGTCTTGTCATGGAGTGATGAGAGCTAGTTAAGAAGTATTATAGGTCCTTAGGTGTCCGTCATGGTCATTTTATGTCTTAGTCCCTTTGTTATAACATTTCATGTTGATTTGGAACCTTTAAAGTTATTTTGTAGACTTTAAGGTAAGCTTAATGAAAGGAAAAATGTGATTTTTGGCTAATTTTCATGTATACCAAAGTTAACCAAGTGATAAATACGTATAAGACACTTTCCAAGGACCTTGGACTTGTTACATAACTGCCACACCTGTCATCAAGTCAAATGAAAGTCAAAATATTAGATTTCAATGCTTTAGAGAGGAGTTAAGGTACTTGTACAGACTTGTTGAGATCACTTTCAAGTAAAAATAGTTTCAAAACGTCCCTTCATCTTCCACAGGTACTTTTCAAGCTTGAAAAGAAGTTTTAGGTCTTAAAATTGTAGAAAACTATCTCTCTCCTCCATCGATCCCTTCACAAGATTATAAAGGCAATTTTCAAATGCATGATACAAGCCATACAAGTAGAGTTGGAGGCTAATATTTTATCCAGAGTAGGGGACCCCTATGGGATTTTAATTTATCCTTAGCTTTATAAACAATCGCTAAGGAGTTAAGGTGTTTTTTTTAGGCTTAAATCCCCACAGGCTAAGTTTTGTGCAAATCTAATGCAAGTGTGAACTCTTTGACTACATGAAATCAATTATAATGGGTACTAAAAGGTCTATAGATGTATTTCACACTTTCATCCATCAATTTGGCATGTGTGGGAAGTCATTTGGCAAGGAAATCTACTCCCTTGCATAGTTTGTAGAAGTGACTATCATAAGTTTACATTTGTTCTAGGGCTATCAATGTCTGAGGTGATGAGTGAAGGTTTATTTTAATATTATAATCCCTCTCATTATCTAAAATACCATCATATTTCCTTTTTCTACTCCAATAACACCTTCTCTAAGAAATTCACAATGTTATCTCATTTTGATGATTGTGTGTGTGTAAGCTGCTTGTAAAAATGGAAGAATGTAATGAAGGTGATTTGACAATGGAGATATGTGGTGTAAACTTATAAACCCCTATGTGACTCTTAATAAACTCTATTGTATCATTAGTAACATGAACCTTGTGCTAAGCTCCAACTATCAACACACAGACTTGCATACAAATTGACTACATACACAGTCCCTATAGGTGAATGGATAAGTTGAAGTGATATGATACTTGGTCAAGAATTTTATAAGATCATTAAGAGAGTATAATTAAAATTTACATGATTTGAATCCATATTTTAATCAAAGGACTCAACAAGTTATCTTAGCATCTTGTGCAAGCAAAAGAGATCTAGAGGCCCTAGACCTCTAGGTCCTCATTATGGACTAAAAGTTAATTGTTCTCCAAAAAAATCAAGAAAAAATTAGGGAATCATAACTCAATGCATATGAGGGAAGAGTCAAGCACTAATGAATATATCTTGATGAGTGGAGAGCCATAAGGGGTTGAGGTGAAAAGGGGTCAAAACATTTAAAAGGTCTACATGCATAGTACCCTTACACAGATCTGATTACAAGGATGAGACTAAGGTTATAGAACAATATGAAGAAATCAAATGAAACTTGAAGCTATAATTAATGTCGATGAAGTTGAAACACTTTTAGAATGTCATGATGAAGTGGAGATGCTAAGTTCAAGGCCTCATGCTCAAATTGTTCTCTTTCATACACACTGACAACCACCTAAAACTTGGAAGCGTAGAACAAGAGTATGCTTGGAGAAGATATATATTTTAGACAACTTCAGAAGAGTTAAAAACCCTCAATAAGGTGGTGGTCATATTCAATGTCTTGCAACAAGTTTTTGACCCTGAGACACACTCAATACTCTCAAAAAATTTACACTTATAGTCAAACTTAGAGAGAAGTAAGAAGAGTACAGTAGGTTGTGAAGTCATGGTGACTTGAGAGTGTAAAGTGAAGAGTTTAAAGATCCCAATAATATGACAAGATCTTTGAAATGTCCAAGATTGGAAATGGGGTCCTAAATCCTTAAATGTACTCAGACTTGTCCTAATATATACCTACTGGTCTACAAGGTAATATAGGCTAGT